>CAUYON010136209.1:0-26922 GCA_963573935.1 Arctocebus calabarensis
CTCAGATCACCCCATCAGGGTTGATGTGCGCTCTTCGACCTTTCCTTTTGGCTCAGATCCAAACCATCGGCTTTCTTGCTGAGTTTCTGTCCTTTAACTCTCCTTCTGGATGGGAACCTCTGTGGAAAGCTGGCTACAGATTGCCATCTTGGCTCCTCCCCCCCAATATCTTTTTATCTATAGTTTAATTTGTTACACAATGCAAATATCATAGTGCAAAACTTGTAAGGTACAAGTGAAATACTGCATAGGAATCATTTAACAAAGTTCTTGACATGTAGCATACCAATGCATACTATTATAATTATTATTTTAATAGTTACTAATAAAATTATAATATTATAGAAGAATTTGTGTTACTACATGTTATGGATTGGATTGTGTTCCTCATCCTCCCCCAACTAAAGATACAATGAGCTGTCCAGAAGCTCAGAATATAACCTTACTTAGAAATAGGATCATAGCAGATACAGACTAAAGCTAAATTATAGTAGAATAGGATGGGTCCCTAATATGACTGCTGTTCTTATAAGACAGCCATATGGAGACATGGAGAGAGGGAAAGATTTCCATGTGACCAAAAGCAGATATTGGATGTATGCAACTATAAGGTAAGAAACATCAAAGATTGTGGAAAAACCATCAGAAGCCAATAAGAGGCAAGGAAGGATTCCCCTCCATTTGCAGAGGGATCAGAGGGGTCCTGCTCAATATTGATTTTTTGACTTCCAGCCTCTAGAATTGTGATGAAATAGATTTCCACTGTTTTAAGACACCTAGTTTGTGGTGTTTTGGGAGGGCAACCCATAAGAAGCTAATATCCTGTTTGTACTATCAGCTTTCTATGCAAAAATAAACTTGATATTTTCATTCAGAAGACCTCAGTTTTGTTCTTGATTTCTCAAACTCACTGGTTGTGAAAATCTGGAAAAGTTTCTTAACTCTAGTGAGTCTCAGGTATGTGAGATATAAATATGATATGGTATACTAATATGATATGGTATATATAGAAAATTTGAAAAGAAGAAAGATAAAATAAATGTAACTAGATTCTGAAATAATCTGCCTAAGCCTTGCAATGATTATGGGTCACATCACTGTGGTGGATCATTATATGAATAACTCCCACAGAGGCCCACCTCTTTGGGCCCAATCCCTTGTGTAATCCCTTCTCATATTTATTCTGGGATTGACCATGTGAATAGTTTTCTTCAATGGGACTGCAGCTAATATTTACAAGCAGAATGCTGCTGCCAGTGGAAAAGCCCAGATTGACCGCTGGAAATGTACAACTCAGCCACTAGCCAACCACCAGACCTGTGAGTGAGAAACTCTTAGACCCTTCATCCCAGGTTATCTGCCAGACGTCCTCAGGTATGTTAGTGTCTCCATGTGTGACCAGCAGAAGAACCACTCAGCAGAGCTCAGCCCTGATGACCCTCAAATTGTGAACAAATAAAATGGTTGTTGCTTTAAGACATTAAGTTTTGGTATGGTTAGTTAGATAGCAATAGTAGTAGATGTACAGGCTAAATAAATAAATACAAAGTCTGAAAAGCTTCTGTACAGCCAAGTAGACAAAAACCAAAGCAAATAGACAACCTACTCAATGGGAAAGGATATTTGCACATTTTGAATCTGACAAAAGTTTAATATCCAGGATCTATACAGAACTTCAATTAATCTACAAGAAAAAAGCCAACAATCCCGTACATAAATGGGGAAGAGAGATGAATAGAATCTTCTCTAAAGACGATAGACAAATGGCCAGTAAATACTTGAAAAAATGGTCATCATCCTTAATTATTAGAGAAATGCAAATTAAAACCACCCTGAGATATCCTCTAATTCCAGTGAGAATGGCCTATATCACAAAAATCTCAAGATTGAAGACGCTAGCTCGGATGTGGGGAGAAGGAAACACTGCTGGTGGGACTGCAAACCAGTACAACCATTTTGGAAGGAAGTATGGAGAACACTCAAATAACTCAACCTAGACCTCCCGTTTGATCCTCCAATCCTGTTGCTGGGCATCTATCCAGAAGAAAAAAAGAAAACTTTTATTATAAGGACACTTGTACTAGGCTGTTTATTGTAGCCCAATTTACAATTGCTAAAGTGTGGAAACAGCCTTAATGTCCTTCAAACCAGGAGTGGATTGGTAAGCTATGGTATATGTATACCATGGAATATTACTCAGCCATCCAAAATAATGGAGACTTTGCAGCGTTTGTAGTAACTTAGTTGGAGGTGGAACATATTCTTCTTAGTGAAACATCACAGGAATGGAAAAGCACTAATCCTATGTATTCAACTTTGATTTGAGCACAATTAATGACAATCAATGTCACAGTGGGACATGGGGGAAGGAGAGAGCAGACAGAGAAGGACGGAGGGGGTAAGGGAAAGAAAACCAAAAAAAAAATAATAATAAAAAAGAAAAGAAAAGAAAATAGTGACTAACTTTCATATAAAATGGATTCGATTTTGACCAAAGTATGTTACTTAAGCATTAATTTTTTAATTCAACTTGACAATATGTGGTTTAGGATATTGCATCCTCATTTATAGTGAAACATGTTTCCCTTTATAACAATATGTTTTCTCCAATGTCAATATCAAGTGTATCCAAATCAAGTAGAAAGATATTGAAATATTTCTTCTTTTTTTATTGTTTATAAGATTTCTAGAATTGCTTGTCTTATAAAATCATTGTGGTCTACGAGTTTATGATAGTTTGAACTTTGTTATTTAATTGGATTCATTGCTTAATTACTGTTTTCCTATGAATGATTATACTCTGATTAACACGTTAGCATAGCAGTATTCCCAGATAGTTTTTTGTTTGTTGGGAGGTTGGGCTTTGGGGAGGCAGAGTTAATACTTTGCATGAAATATCTTACTTTATAAAGTGAAATTGCTTTCTCTTTTGTCCTGTGATTTTTTTGAGGTGAAATTTAAGTTTTGTGTGAGAAGTACTATTATACCTATCTTGAGTGTCTTGCTTATTCTATTTCACATCATACCTTTGTTTAATTCTTAATAAACTTTTCACTTGTTTAAAAATAAATAAATAAATAAATGAATACAAAGTCATTACCTACATAGACCTCAACCTTCTGAGCACTGTTAAGTTTATGAATGAGTTTGTGATGGGTTTTCTCCTGCTTCCAAGAAATACGGAGGAAAGCTAAATGGAAGTGTTGTGCCCAGCTCAAGGGATCCCCCACATAAATCACCAAGAGACTAAATCTGATGCAAAAGCAAGAGTTTTATTTACAAGTCCGGGCTGGGGGCCTTTCACACGTGGTATAGCAGGAAAATGGAGAAGCCCTCGGCCTCGAAAAGGAGGGAGTTTTTAAGGATACAGAAAGGAAAAAGGGAGGGGGTGTGGGGTGAGCTGATAGAGGTCTAGGGGACTGAGTAATACTTGTCCTTGGCTGGTCTGGTAAGGAGCTGCTATCACTCAGGGCAGACACAAGGACGAGGGGCAAGGGAGGGAGTAAGTTACTTAATGCTTTAGGTATGTAACTAAATAATGAAGGCTGAGGAATAAGATGGAGTTAGTTTTAATAAAATGGAGTCAGCTTGGTCTTTACAGAAGTAACTTAGAGTAACATAAAATAAGCCTCAATATCAAATTCAGCTATTCTTGTCCTTCTTTTCTTATTCTTATAATTGACTCTATGTTTTAAAATTTTTAAATTTTATGCATTTTTCTATTTAATACTTATCATATTACTATATAGTATCTATTTTCTTCCCTTACAGCAATGATAGTAAGAACTCTAATGACCTGGCCAAGAATATAATTATAAATGAGAAAAATCCAAACTTTCAAAATAATTTTCCCCAATATACTATTTATTTCATGACTACCCAGTTAACTTAATTAGTGAGTCTAATTAAGTGAGGTTGAAAAAGGAAGAAAATACATATCAGTTGACCTACTGATAGGTTACAGGTACAAAGGCCAACCCCAAAGGCTAATAAGAAGACCATATTCATGGTAAATACTTTATTAAATTCTTAACAGTATTAGTCCACATTTTCCAGTACCTATCTACCTATTGCTGTCTTCGTTATAGATAATTTGCTGAAAATAGGAATTCATATTATTTATGACAATGTATTCCTCTGTTATTTGAAGATCTCCATTTAAAATGTCAACTTTTTATAGACAAAAAGGAGTAGTTGAAAAAATAGGGTGAGGTTCCTACTTGTACTGCAATTTGAAAGTCCTTTTTGTGACCTCTAAAATATGGCAACCTCCAAACTTTGAATGATTAAACTGGTGTTTAAATAGAAATTGCCTTCTCAGTGTGTGCACTACACATAAATGCTTTTACTTTTTGTAGAATAAAAACCACCAAAGTAGGTATTAGAAAAATTAGAGGAAACCCTTATTGTGACACTTACTAGAGTTTGCCCTATATGAGCCTCAGTTACTTCATGTGTAAAGTAAATAGCCACCACAACGATGTAATGGAGTATTCACTTGTGTTAAGTATCAAGAGTGGACATGAGCAAGTCCAGTAGAATAACTTTTTCATAGTAGTTCCCTGTAGAGGATAACTACTTTCATTATTACTATTCATCTTGTATAGTGGAAAAATTAAATTTATTATTTTTCAAGCTTGGGCACGATGATTGAGCAAAGTTAAAAAGATCTATTTAGGGCCAGATGCAGTGGCTCATACCTGTAATCCTAGCTCTCTGGGAGGCCAAGGTGGGTGGATTTCTTGAGCTCATGAGTTTGAGACCAGTCTGAGCATGCATGAGACTACTGTCTCTACTAAAAAAGAGAAAAACTCAGTGGGGATGATGCCTCATGCCTGTAGTTCTAATTTCTTGGGAGACTGAGCAGGTTACTGTGAGCTATGATGCCACTGCACTCTAGGCTAGGAAAGAAAGTGAGACTCTGTCTCCTCAAAACAATCTGTTTAGTTTTACATAGGATGTCAGTGTCAAAGACAGGGTTAGAGAGACCTAATCTCTCATCTTCTGTCTTCAAATATATATTTTTTACCAAATCATTTGGTCATGTAACAGCAAAGGACAAAAATAAGCCTCAGTTTATTCAGCACTGATGTTATAATATATATGGAGTATTTACGTTGTGCGAAGTATTGTGGTAGGCATTGGGGTATCTATAAAACTGGTCAGATATCTGTTCTTAAGGAATTATTGCATAGTGGGAAAAATATATGACCTCTAGAGACAATAATAATCAGTTTAGATTTCTGTTTATTTCTCTCATCAGCTGTCCAAATTCAGAAAAATATTACCTTTTCAAAACTTGATTTTATCATATATAAAGTGGAAGTATATTATTATTTCTCATACAACTCTCTGAAGTAGAATAAGACAAAGAGTGTAAGAGCATAATCTACACCTGGTAATGTTATTTTTTTATACTTTGTATTTATCTTTATCTCAACAGATCTTACAGTCTGGTGGAGGATATAAGATATATATAAAAAAATTAATACCTGTGGACAGAACAGCTCAGGTATTAAGACGATTATTGGGGACAACATATTAATTACTTCCAGCTGTGGGGGTTTGGCAAAGTTTTCTGAAAGAAATAGCATTTGAGCTGGACCCTGTAAAGCAGAGAGATGTGATAGATTTAAAGCACATGAGGACTTTAAGGGACTTATTTTTCTGAAATAATTATGTTTCATATTGGGCATGGGTTAGATCTTCAAGAGATCTATTAGTAGATCTATTTTCTATCTTAATATTTGTGATAGAAAGATGTTTTACAACTAGGTTGACCAAGGCATCAAGAAGTTAAAATATTGTTCATGTTTATGTAAAAAAAAAACATTTTTACATGTGTAAAAATACATAAGACAATCTCAATTATCCTCTCCTGTTCTGTGTTTTTTGACCTAATACCTTCACCAAACATTGGTGAAGTATCCATTGAAGTCTCTGTTGACATAAGGAGTAATTATACACTACTTTTGTCAAAAGAGTATTACAGGATCTTAAAAGAAGATCATAAAATCAGACACATGCTTAGACTCAGGTTCTGCCATCTGTCACTGGGGAATCAAACATGCTATACAAAGAGGGTGAGATTTTCCTGACTGTGGCCAATGCAATTACTTTTGTTCCAGAAATGGACAGGGAGAGACTTGGATCACCATTCATTTTCTTGCAAAGCCACTGCTAATAAGTGAGACTAAATTACTTTTCTCCCTTCATGCATGTGGCCCCATCTGTGCAGGCCAAATAGATTAGCCTCTAATATCTCAAAACAGATGTTGGCTGTTAGAACCATCATATGTGTACAACATGTTCCACAAGCTTGTGGGGATATTCTGAGCTCCAGGGTGTGTAGAGACATCGTTCTGGTTGGGGTTTTCTAAGTCATCAGAGTGGGTGAGGGTGTGATGCTGGCAAGGATTTATTCTATGTAGCACTTCCTTTAACAGGAGAACTCTGTAAAGAAAACTGTCCCAGGCTACTCCACAGAAAGGGTGAATGCATTTGAAGCTTCATGTGAAAATTAGGCAAGGCCTGGTCAGAAAAATAACAAATAATACCAACTATTTTAACAGAAAAGATTCAACATAGGAAATTGGGTAAGTAGGAAAAAGTAAAACAGAAATATGAGAGCAGCATGCAGGGTAACTGCAGAGAGAGCTTTCTACCACTGGGGCAAGCAAGGGAAAATGTGCACTATTAGAACGCAGAAAGCTTGCAAGAAAGTTCTGCAAAGCTGCAACCCAAGCCTCTGAGATGGAGCTGCTTCCTAACTGATGACAATACCTCAGAAACGTGAACCATGTCCCTGTAGAGCTGATATTCAGAACTAAGACCAAGTTGGTGCTGGTATTCATAAGGGCCTTCAGGGAGCTGCTCCCTGGAGTGCAAGGAAAAAGGCAACTGGAACCAACTGCCTAATGAGTTTGGATGCCAGCTCCCTGCTAGGGGGTAGGGGGATAACTAATTAATCATTCAGTTAGTGACTATTATCTTCCCAAAATATGTGCTGATTCAAAATCTTAGAGTGGCCCATGCACGCATTTTTTAATAATATTCTCATTACTGATTGATACCGTCCTCTAAGGTGGGACTACTATACCCTCAGATTTCTTTACAAAGGATTTTCAGATGTTCTATATGTCTCTGAATTATTTTCAGCTGTGCTGACCTAACTAGCTATTAGTGCTGTGCACGCGCGCCCACACACACACACACACTCACACATACATATCATATATGTGTAAGATACACAGAGGATGCTAAAAAACTGTATACACATTTTAAGAATGGAAAAGGCTGTATTAACTTATAAGAGGTGCTCAGTGTGACTCGTATTCATCTTTTGTTATTGGTATACATTGAGTATCACAATTTTAACATAGTTTTTCCTTTCTTAAAAAGGGGTTCTTATTTTTTGTCACCCTGTGTGTGCATATGTGTGTGTGTATATATATGCTGTCACCAGCCATAATTGGTCTCAGTAGATAAAGGAGAGTCAATTGTAAGATCTGTGCAGGTCACTTTGCCAACATCTTATTTTCAGTGCTTGAATCAACCTGGTGAATTAGCCAGGGGGTAACTAATTAATCATTGACTTCGTGCCTATTATGTGCCAAAATATGTGCTAGGAACACGCATCCAACTCAAATAAAAAGCAGCATAGTTTTGGCCTTTATGTAGCTTTTATCTTCTGGGAGGAATGGGCATGATCAGCAACAAAACAATTCATCAATATGCAATTGTAAAACTATCTTAAGAAGAAAAACAGAATATTATGTTAAATAGTTTGCAAAAACAATCCTCGCCGTTCCGTACACCATAACCACGCCACTTGTAAGATGACTTGGGAGGTCCTCCCAATAACAGGTAAAGTCTATTTTCAACCCTCCTTAGAATCTGAGCTGGGTTCAGTGACTTGCATTAGCCAATAGGATGCTGTGGAAAGGCCCTGCGGGATGGAAGCGCGTGTCCATCAATGGGTGACTGGAAAAACAGAATGTGGCATTCAGACCATTATTCGGCCTTTAAAAAGAAGGAAATTCTGACATATACAACAACATGGATGAACTTTGAGGATATTATGCCAAGTGAAATAAACCAACCACAAAAGGGCCAACATCGTATGATTCCATTTGTGGGAGGTACCCAGGACAGTTGACATGAGAGAAACAGAAGGCAGAATGGTGATTGTGTGGAACTGCAGGAACAGGAGAATGTGGGGAGGTTCATTAATATGTACGGAATTTCACTTTTGCAAGATGAAAAGAGTTCTGGAAATACAGGTGATAATTGTATAATCATATACATGTATTTAACATCACTAAACTCTATACTTTGAAATGGCTAAGACAGTAAATTTTATATTACAGGTATTTTACCACCTTAAAAATGGAAGAAGATTAAAAATCGTAAGTATCCTTCTGAATTATTTGACTCTGAATCCTCCTTAATTATCTGATCCATTTGTCTGATTTTGATTCTTGGAGGGGTTCTGGGCCTTTCATTTCTTTGAGCTAGTTCACAATTCTGCATGCTGTACAGAACTGATGGTAAAGCAACTAATTCTTGTCTATGGATATGCAGATATATTTTATATGTGAATGAACAACCCTCTCTCCTATGAAAAAAATAGTTTTGAGCCCATGGAACTTCATTTCAAAATATTTGATCTATAATATTATCTGTCATTTTGATTCACATTTCTTTTTACAGTTTTATTGTGAAAAAATTGACATAATATAAAGTTCACCCATTTTTAGCACACAGTGCACTATCTTCAATATATTTACAGAGTTGTTCAATCAATATATCTATTCCTAGAACATTTCTATCCTTTTACAAAGGAAGCTCTGCTATTCACTAAACACTCACCCCAGGGACCTGGCAAACACTAATCTAATTTATATTTCTGTAGCTTCATCTATCGTAGACAATCCCTTAAAGAAAATCACACAGCATACGTTCTTTACTGACTTTCTTCACTTAGCATATTATTTTTGAGACATCCATTTTGCACACTGCATGACTAGTTCACTACTTTTTATGGATCAAAAAATTTTTGTAGTATACATAATGCCTTATTTTGTTTATTCATTTAGCAATTAACATACATTTGATTTGTTTTCACTTTGGGAGTATTATGAATAATGATTCTGTGAACGTGAATATGCAAGATTTTGTATGGACATATGTTCTTGCTTTTCTTGGGTATTTTAGAAATTGTTTAGAAATTGCTAGGTCATACGGTAACTGTACATTTGAGGTTTAAACCAACTGCCAGTCTTTTTCCAGTGTGACTACACTAGTTTACATTTCCGCAGAAATGGAGGAAGATGCCAATTTTCCATGATAATATCTGATATTGTCTGTCTGTTTTCATTATAGCCAACCAAATGACCAAACAAGTATGAAATAATATCTCCTTGCGGTTTTGTTTTACATTTCACTAATGACTACCAATATCAAACATCCTTTTATATTCTCATTGGCTATTTCTTATATCTTATTGGATATTGGTGTATCTTCTTAACAGGATTATCTATTCAAATATTTTGTCTATTTTATAATGAGATTATTTATCTTTTTGTTATTCAGTTGTAAGAATTATATATCCCAGATATAGATCTCTAATCAAATGCATGATTTGCCAGGATGTTCTCTCAGACTATATATTGTCCTTTACTTTCTTGATTGTGTAGTTGAAGTACAGAAGGTTTAATTTTGATAAAGTTCAGTTTATCCATTTTTTCCTTTTGTCCCTTTGTCTCTTATGTCATATGTAAGAAACCGTTGCCTGACCTAATTTCACAATTTTTCTCCATGAAATTGCCTACTTTGTAGATAATCAATTGGTTGTAAGCATTGGAGTTTATATCTGAATTATCAATTCTATTCCGTTGACCCATGTCTGCCCTTATGCTAACTCCACAATGTCTTAAGTACTGTAGCATTGTAATAAATTTGTAAATGGAAAATGTATGTTTTCCAAATTTCTTTTTGAAGATTTTTTAGTTCTTCTGGGTCCATTGAAGCATTTCCACATAAATTTTAGGATTCACCTGTCAAGTTCTGAAAAAAGAAGAAAAAACCTGCTGAGATTTTGATAGGAATTGCGATGAATCTACAGATCAACGTGGGAATTGAGCTAAGTTATGAAAGCTAACTGGTTCTAATACTCATAATGAATGAATAAAGTATTTAACATCCTCATTTTATATGTATATGAAAGTTATGATTTTACATCTTCTTGAAAATTATTTGTAACACCAGATGTTAAATATTAAGGTATCACAGGGCTTATCCCTAGAGTCTCAGCAATCTTTACATGTTTTTCCTCAGCAATTTTATTCACACCCACAGCTGCAATTATCCTCAATCTATACATACATCAGTGCCTCCCAGATTTTTTTCTCCTTCAAAAATCTCATTGTCTAAGCTCCAGACGTAGACACTTAATTTCCCCTGCCTACTCAAAGTCTCAACGTACATATCTCAAAGGCACTTCTAGCTAAACAGGACTGAGCTTGAATTTATTTCTTCAACCCTTGGCCTTGGTCCTGTTCTGCTGTTGATCTCTATGTAATAAAGAAGAACATCTTCCAGCCAGTTGGAGAGCTGGCTACCTAAGAATCATCATTGGCCTTCCCTCCTCTCTGCCTCCTGCCCCACTGAATTCACCTTTAGAAAGCCCTGCGACCCAGCCCAACTCACTCTGGCTGCTGAAGCTTCTTTCCTTGATATCTGCAGTTCTCTTCTGACTGGTTTTCTTACATCCACGGGGGCTACCTCTCCTCTGTTCTCACTGTAGTCAGATTTTGAAAATCAAATCCGATCATGTTTGCATGCTCACAAACTTGCAATGTCTCCGTGTGTTGCTTAAGACAAAAATCTAACTCCTTCCTACAGTCTACAGAGTCAATTATGGCTTTTGCCCACTTTTTAGCCCTTTCTTGTAACACTCTCCTGTCCTATCCACTGCTTTACCCTTCATCAATTTATCTGGACATGCAAATATCCTTTTGCTTCTCTGTTCCCTCTGTCTGAAATACATGTGATCCAAATTTCCATCTGCTTAAATCCTGTGTATCTTTCAATTATCTGGTCATTAAAAAAAATAAAAAGGGTTTCTCTGATTCCACTCCTATGAAAACTTTTATAATATACTTTTATAAAAGAATGCCTCTTTCCTTAGGAAACCAATTAATATTTATATTATTCACTTCAATGAGCGTTTTATTATCTCCCATAAGATAAGAGAGAGCCAGGCTATGTTGACTAATATTGCATAATGTCCAGACACATCTTTCTCTTATAAATAAGACTTGATGCTGACTTGAGTTATTTCTTTTTTAAATGAAGTATTATAACTGAGAAGTTCAGGGATTCAAGTTCTAGTTTCAGATTAGGCAGGATCTAGGGGCTATGGTGTTTCTCCTCACGTCTTGACTCTACTTTTTTTCTACATGTACTTCATTCTTAAACCATGTTTCATAAAGATGGCTATCAATAATCTGGATTCAAGTTCTCCCACCTTAGCAATCCCAATAGAAAACACTTTTCTTTCTTATTAGCTTTAGAGAAAGTTCCACATCTAATTCTCATTGATACAGGCTGGATCAGGTACCGGGTCCTGCACCAATTACTTGACCAGAATTACTAGACCAATTCCAGATCCACAGGTTGCAATTAGGCTTCACTCAAACTACATGAAACAAAAGTTTAGGAAAAGGGCCCTCAAAGGAAGAAGATAGGAAAACAATGGGTTCCAAGGCAGCTGCTTCTCTCCTAAAAAGTTGGAGTTTCCAGCAGCTGCCTGGTCCTTGGTTTTTGGAGTATTCTTGGTCAAAAAGTGATCAGACACCCCAAAGTAAGGAAAGCATGAAACAAAGTTTATTGAGAAAGAGAAAGATAGGTTTATAGAGTAATAGCAAGATATAGACTTATAGAACAAGATGCATTCACCATGAACAATGCACAAGACCCCATTTGGGGGACAAAGAAAAGGCTTTAAATGTGGCTGGTGGTTTTCTTTTATACACCTGTGTTGGGCCTACCTCCATGGTTCAGAGGTCACCTTGGAATCAGAGTCTTAGTGTGCAGGCAGACTTCCCATGAGATTCTCTGAGAATCCACTGGGGGGTGAGAACCACCATGTGGATAAGCTGACGACTTGATAATTAGCCTTAAGCCTGTTCTAGGTTACCTTTTAGACCTATTATACATATTGCTAGGCTGGAGAGTCTATACTTTGCAGTTGGCATGCTAAGTTCTGATTGGTAGATAGATAGGACATTCCCTCCTCCCCAGGTGTGAGCAATCCCTTGGTATAAAATTAAGGTGGACAGCAGCAAGTTGGGGATCTTGCCTTTGTCCTCTTTCCCCAGGAGAGCCAGATTCATAACTGACTACCTAACAAAATGAATATTGGAGAAAAAATGCATCAGTAACTCTTCCATTCCTGGCACAGAGTGTCTGCCATATAACTTTTGCCAAATATATATTAGTTATATGAATAAAATAAATCAGGCATGAAACCAGGTGATGAAAAACAAGAGGATTATGGAGCAGCTTGGTTGGGTGAATGAATGTGGTCTTGAATCCCATTTGCATCACTTGGTACTTGGGTAACAGTAGGTGAGTTACTTAGACATGTTGATTTTCAATTTTTCTCATCTACATACATTTTCTCATCTGCAGATCTTTCTACATCTAAATATTGATAATAATCCCTAACAACCAGGGATTTCATGAGACAAATACACTAACAGATATAAAGTGCCTGTATTTGGGTTGGCAGGGAGAAAGCCCACAAAACTTTTTCATTCCTTACTTCTCCCTTCTGCTTCCAAACTTTGGCACTGCCTATGAGTCAATTCTTCCCTCGTGTTTTGAGGTAGAGGTTACAGTTGTCTGCATTTCAGACCAGTATTTTCCCAAGTTCTTTTTTCTATTGAAATCTGAACACCTGCTAATCAGGCAGGTAAAAGAGAGAAAGAGAGAGAGAAAGAGAGAGAGAGAATGCATGGGAGGGAGGGAGAGAGACAGGAAAGGAGGAGAGAAAAAGAGAGAGAGTAGAGAGAAAGGAGAGAGGACTGAATTTGAGAAAAAATGGTGGAAATGACAGGTATGAGTCAGGTGAGTTTGACAGGTATGCCATATGCTCATCTTTCTACACCACCCAGAGGAATCTTGAGCCAACAATGCCCTTTCTATTCAATTCATGCCTGGTTCTCAGGGAGCTATAGCTCAGAGTTAGCACCATGAACTTGGCTGTATTGTTCTGTGCTATTTCCTCTTGCCCTTGCCTGAAACCGCATTTCAATCAATTGCTAATGTCAGCGTGGGAGTCATAATCCTGGTTTAGAGCTGCTGCAAGTTACCACATCTCCGTAGTTCAAGAAAGTAGTTTGTTGAAGGGAGCATACCTGAAAGCCAGACAAAGCTTTCTGTTTTCTCTCAGGCAATGAGCTACTTCGAGATCCAGCCCAAATCAATCTCATAAAATATTAATACCTTCCTTCTTGCCAGGGGAGGAGTTAATTCTGTAGTTAGGACCCTTGCCAGGTAATGAAGGTCTGTTGAAATTAATGTATCCCTAGGTCTAGGTAACCTTTCTTCACATAGAAATGTAGTCTAACAGCCACAGCCTACAGTGTTAAGTCTAAAACTGAAATGGCTGTTTTTATAGGAGTTTTGAGGTTGTGTCAAGCATAAAAGGTGTATTTCTATGTTGCAATATCAATCATGTCACCATGAAAATAGAAGTTTGATAAAAAGTTCCAAGGGGAGACATTGACATGTTCAGAGACAGGATGAACGAAGACCTTCTGATTCCACAATGACATGGCATTACCAATGCGATGTGTCAAAGAGCTTTGGTATCTGCAGTGTGGTATTATGTGCTTGTTAATTTCACCTTTAACTCTGGTGACAGTCAATTACCCTAATGAGAAATGCAGAGCCCAGGGGTGATCAGTTGTTCTTGACTAAGAGTGCCAGGCACAGTGGCAGCTGCCACAAGCTCCTCTCTTCTCCCTACCTCGATGGTGGCTTTTTTAGATAGTATACTGAATGTGAGAAACATTGGTGGAAACAAGTGGGTTGTTGACAAACATCATGAATACCAGAAATAGAATGAAGGGATACAAATATTCTAGAGACATTTCCAATCGTATGTAAAAAGGAATTTGAATTCAGTGCATACAAACTGAGGACTCAGTTGCTAAGTGATTCTGTGTCCAGCCATTGGTGTTGGAGGACACCAGAGACCGATTCCAATAGGAACAGTTCTTCTGGACTGTTGTGTCCACCTGAAATGAGCTATCACACAAGGATTGGTCAGGGCACCTACAAGAACAGGGAGCTGGAACATCATCAAATTTATAGACAGGATTTATGAACTGCTTTTGTAAATTAATGTCCATATGTGTGATGGAATTTAGTTTAAGACTCTGACTTTATTATAACTTGGCAGTGAAGTTGTGGGAGGGTAACTAGCTCTCGCTTACCTCAAACTTTTTTAAGTCACTGCCATCCTCTACCCAAAGCACCTAAAGTAGGGCATGATTAATTTGGTTCAGCTAATAACATATGGTTTTAAAAGAAATTCATAGAGTTTTTATGTTTCACCAATCTTCATCAGATTGCGTCAGCCTTTCCCGAATCTTAGACTATTAATTCAGTAGTGCAGATGGCCTAGATGTCATAATTACCAAGGTGATAATTATAATATGAAAGGCAGCTGATGTTTGTACAAAAGCTGAGTAGATCACAAAGTACTTTGTTTACATGCTGATTATCACCCACATACAATCAAAAGAGTGGAAGTCCAGCTATTCTGCCCACAGCACACGATGGTCAAGTGCTAAAAAGAAAATTTTTTGCATTATATAGAATGTGCACCTAGGTGGCTGGGGGATAAGACTGAGGCACAAGGAATGTGGTGCTTTTTCAAGCCTCTGCCGGTATCACTTTTTCTAACATCTCATTGGCCAAAGTAAGTCACATAGTTGAGCTGGGAGTCACAGCAAGATGGTTCTGTGAATTCTTATTTTCTGGCTTGATAGTGTCAGAGCAACCTCACAGCTATAAGAAGGTGTGGCCCCAAGAAGGAAATGACCTAGTTCCTGAACCCCAGGGAGCAGGGCGGCCAGGACAGCTGCCTAAACTGCCTTGGGTTGCAAAATGAACTAGAGGGATTATCTTACTGTTGTAAATCTCTGAGACTCATTTTTATTGGTTTAGTTGGATATTTTGCTTATTTGATTATTTGTTTTTAACCCCAGCCTTAGACAAGCCTGAAATACTGAAGTCATTTCTCTCTTGGATTTCTCTTTTAGGTTGTGATAGAGCTTTCTGGTATATTTGCTGGCCTTTAATTGCGTGTGTTTGTTTAGTTATACTTTTGCTCTGCACACCCAATTTTATAATACAAAATCACAAGATTCACAGTCAAAAATTGTGTGCTTGAGTCTTAGGTCTGCTACTTTTATAAAGTTGTGTGACGTTAGAAAGTTATTTAGTCGCTCTAAGAAATGTCTTCTTCTAGAACAGTGGTTTTCAACCTTCCTAATGCCTCGAGTCTTTAATACAGTTCCTGTGGGTTATGACCCACAGGTTGAGAACTGCTGTTCCAGAAAGTAGAGCCAGTAACACCAACCTTGCTACTTGCTTGGTATAGGACCATGACAATCATATGTGATTACAGCTGTTAATTTTTCTCTTAGACTATGAAGTACATTGAATGTAGTTGGTTGCTATTAGTATTCATTTGGCAGTTGCAAACTCAAATGAGGATTAAATACTGAGTTTTTATAATTCTTTAAATACCTCCCTTATACTTGCCCAATTCAAACTTACTAGACCTAAGCAACAATTTTATACCCATAATTCCAGGTTCTGCAGTTCACAGACAAAGGAGAAATTCCTGCTTTAGGTGATCACCCCCTACAGGCAAATACCAAGGGCTTCCTTTATGGAGTTCACAGGTTCCTTCATAATGAGGCTAATTGCTAGATTTTCCCAGACATCCCACAACCACCAGTTTCTTTTGCAGCCGCATAACAAAACTCCCAGCTGTCACAAGTCTAAGTTTCTGCACTGAACTTCTCTTGCATGGAATATTCCCTCTTCCCTTCCAATCTGTTCCTTAACTCTGAACATGTAGCCTTCCAACCTTGCATTTGGGGGAAAGCGTCAGCTGCCTTTCCTCCCATCCTCTAGGCAGGGTTAGTCATTCTCTTCCCCACTGGACCAGGGCCTTATACATTCCTCGTATGATACTTCATTGATTTTGTTTACATGTCTGTCTTCCCAGCAAGATGCTGAGCTCTTAGGAATGAGGCTGTTATTCATCCCCACCCTTAGCACTCACCCCAGGTCCTGGAATGTTAACAATGGGTATCCAGAGAAATTTCTCTGAATTTTTCTATCCTATGTCAAAAGAATTGGTAGCTTACATTTACTTTGAGTGTTTTTGGAGAAGCTATAATTCAGCTAAAATAGAAATACATTTCCCTGAAATAAGAGTTTTCCCGTCCACATTGGTGGAAAGCCCTAGGCACTGGCCTAGTGGTTCTTAAACTCAGTGGGCACCTGATAAAAATGTAGAGCTAAAATTCTGCATCTCAAACTTAAGGAATTACAATCTTGGTGGGAAAAGCCCAGCCACCTGTATTCCAGAAACTTCCCCAAGGGATTCTGATGCATATCAAAGTTTAAGAGCCATTGCATGAGGCCAATCTAACTTATAAAGCGAGGGTTCCAATTGCTTCAAATGCTTCCTCTGTTGAAAAGGAGCAGAAACAAAGCGGCCATTCAGAGAGCTAGGTGCTCCTCCCCATCCCCACCCCGCCTCGGGTGCCCCGCCCTCCCTGAAGAGTTAATGTCGCCTGCCTCCCTTATCGCTCAGCGGCCTTTGATCAGGAGCTTCTTCATTCTGGCTCACTCTTTACTTCAAAGCTGAGAAACCTGATCAGCTCTTCTCTCTTTCCCTCACCCAGGGCCCAGCCAGCCCCGCAGGTGAAGCTGACAGTGCCGACAGTCTTCTGGGAGGGACTGGGGGGAAATCTTTTGTGGGGCACTCCTGTCTGATTCTCCCTCAACACAACTCATGCCTCAAAGAAAGCAGGAGTGCAGTCATAACTGTGTTCTAAGCCTGCCACCACCACAGGCCAGGCACAGTTTTGTGGTGTTCCGTCTCCTGGGCCTTGAGACAAGTCTTCCCGGGTTAAAGAGCAAAGGTCCTTTATGGAAAAGAATAAATCTCCTTTTACCTGAGCATTGAAATGATCTCCCAAGTGAAAGTTTATGTAAGAAAGATGATAATTGATTTGGTTTTGTAAAGCAGTGGCAGTTCTGTTTCCTTGGTCAGTTATTCCATTCCAAAAGATGGGCATGTGCCAGTGTAAGATGCTGTTTTAAACTCAAGTTATTGACCCACAATTCTCATATGTCTTCCCTCCAAAGTACCAAGGGATGACCCAAACCCTACTTTTAAATAAGTACAAATAAATCAAAAGGCCATTTTAAAAAAACAGCTCTACTTGAGATATAATTCACATATAAAAGTTTGCTCATTTAAAGCACTCATTTCGATGGATTTTAGCACTCACAGAGTGGAACATCAACGATCACCATCATCTAAGTTTAGAACATTCTCATCAGCCTAGCAAGTAACCCCACAGCCATTAGAGCCACTGCCCGTCTTACGCTCCTGCAGCCCTTGGCAGCCCCAGTCTATTTCCTGTCACTTTAGATTCTCCTACTCTGCACATTTTGTACAAATGAAATGTGGTCTTCATGACTTGCTTCTTTCACTTAGGAAAATACATAGAGACATTGTTAGAAAATATATATATTTATAAATTTATCAAAATCTATATATTTGGAGACAGAGTCTCACTCTGTGCCCTGGGTTGAGTGCTGTGGCATCATAGCTCATAGCAACCTCAAATTCTTGAGCTTAAGCAATCCTCTTGCCTCAGATTCTTGAGGAGCTGAGACTACAGTAGCTGCCACAACTCCTGTCTGTTTTATTTTCTATTTTTAGTAGAAACAAGGTCTCACTTTGCTCAGGCTGGTCTTGAAGTCTTGAGCTCAAGCAATGCACCCACCTTAGCCTCCCAGACTGCTAGGATTACAGGTATGAGCCACCATGGCTGGCCTAATATATATACATTTAATTTCATATTAATAAGAGGGTACAAATGGTTAGGTTACATAATTTGCATTTGTTTGGTAAATTCAAGTTGTAGCTGAGCCCTGCACCCAGGAGGTGTGCTGTACTTACAGTGTGCCAGTTAGGTGAAAGTTTACTAATCCCCATCCCTCCATCCCTTTACCCTTTCCCTCTTTCTCCCTACCATCCCCAAAATTAAATTGTGTTTTTCTCTCATGTGGGCATATAGATGTTTATCTATTTTTTAATATTAGTACTGAGTACATTGGATACTTGTTTTTCCATTCTTGGGATACTTCACAAAGAAAAATGTTCTTCAATTCCATCCAGGTTTAATACAAAAGATGTAAATTCCTTTTGCTGATGATATGATCTTATACTTAGAAAATCCTAGGGATTCAACCACAGGCTCCTGAAAGCAATTAAGGAAGACAGTAACATCTTGGGATGCAAAATCAGCATCCACTGATCAGTAGCCTTCATATACGCCAATAACAGTCAAACTGAGAAGCAAATCAGAGACACAATTTCCTTCATAGTAGCTTCAAAGAAAATGAAATACCTGGGAATACACATAACAAAAGGATCTCTACAGAAGGAACTAAGGAACCCTGAGAAAAGAAATAGCACAATATTTTCAGGATTCATCCATGTTGTTACATGTATCAGTATTTTATTCCTTTTTATGGGTGAATAACATTCCACTTTATGGATATATATCACATTTTTGTATCCATTCATTTCATGATGAACATTTGGGTTCTTTCTCTTTTTAGGCTGTTATGAATGATGCTACCATGAATATTTATATACACTTTTTGTGTGCATATGTTTTGATTTCATTCCAAAAACTAGATTTGATGAGTCATATGGTATCCCTATGATTAACATTTTGAGGAACTAGCAAATTGTTTTTCAAAGTGGTCATACCATTTTATATTCCAATCAGCAGTGAATGAGTTTTCTAATTTCTTTATATCGAAACAAACTGTTATTATGTATCTTTGGAACTACAGCCATCTGATGAGTGTATATTGTATCTCCTGCTAGTTTTGTTTGTTTGTTTGTTTTTGAAACAGTCTCACTATGTCACCCTTGGTAGAGTGCTGTGCTGTCACAGCTCGCAGCAACCTCAAACTCTCGGGCTAAAGTGATTCTCTTGCCTCAGCCCCCAAGTAGCTGGGACTACAGGCATCCACCACAATGCCACGCTATTTTTCTGCTGCAGTTGTCATTGTTGCTTAGCTGGCCTGGGCTGGGTCTGAACCCTCCAGCCTTGGTGGTATATGTGGCAGTGCTGTAACCACTGTGTTATGGGCGTTGAGCCCTATCTCCTGGTAGTTTTGATTTATATTTGACTAATAATTAATGACATTGAGCATCCTTTCATGTCCTTGTTTTCTAATTTCATCCTTCTTGGCCCATTTTTAAGTTGGATTATTTGCATTTTTGTTAGTACATTGGAAAAGTTTTTTAAAAACTATATTTTGTATAAAGACTCTTTATGAAATATATAGTTGGCAAATATTTTCTCCAAGATAGTGAATTTTTTTTTCTTGATGGTATGGTTTAAGCATGAATGATTTAAATTTTGATGAAGTCAAATTTATGTATTTTATCTTTTGTGCTTTTGGCGTCATATTTAAGAAACCATTGCATAATCCAAGGTGACAAAAGTTTACTCTGTTGTCTTCTAAAAGTTTTAACATTTTACCTCTTAAACTTGTCTGTGATCTACTTTATGTTTTAAGTATGATCTGAGGTAAGAATCTGAAATAATTATTTTGCATATTCTCCCAACTTGAATTAATTGAAAGACTATTCTGTTCTCATTGTGAATTTTCTAGACACACTTGTTGAAAATTAATTGGCAATACATCTTAGAGTTCATTTTTAGATTCTTTATTTTATTGATCTATATTTTTTAAGCTTTGTTTTTGTTGATTTTTTTTCTATTTTTATTATATTTTAAAATGTTGTTTATTTCTGTAACATTTGTCATTTCTTTTTTTCTGCCTACTTTGGGTATAGTTTACTCTTCTTTTTCTAGTTTATTAAAGTAGAAGTTTGTATTACTGATTTGAGATACGTCTTTTTAAAATATAGGTGTGTGTAGATGTAATTTTTTTCTGAGCACTATGTTATTTGTGTTCCATTAACTTTGTACATTATATTTACATGTTCATTTATCTTAAATTTTTTTTTTAATTTCCATGTGATTTCTTCTCTGACCTACTGATTATTTAGGACTATTTCAGTTAATTTTCAAACATTCATAAAGTTTCCAAATACTTTTTTGTTACTGACTTCTAATTTTATTTCATTCTGGCTAGAAAACATACTTTGATTGATTTCAATCCTTTTAAACACATTGAAACTTGTTTTATAGCTTAACATGTGGTCTATCCCAGTGGCTGTTCCACATACACTTGAAAAGAACATGCATTGTAATGTCGATCCTTCTTAGAACTAATGAATCAGAGGCTCTGGGGATTCCAGAATCTTTGTTTAGCAAACACTCTGTGTGATTCTGATTCATGATCAAGTGTGAGAACTACTCATTTCTTCTTGGCACGTGTATGTCTTGCCCATCTTTTCCTGAGATGTAATCTATTAGAAGATGCACATACAGATGACCTAGAATTTTTTGCTTTTCTGTGACCCTGGTACCCAGTAAACTCCCTCTCCATAATTCTCTAACCCTGCACTGTCGGTCTAATTTGGATCATGAAGCTTGACCCTTTATTTTCCATGACGCATTCTGAATCCTTGCTGGTGCTGGAGGTCTTTCAACCAGGCTCCTTGCTTAAGGTTCTGATGCAATGCTTAGCTTTTTGGAAGCTCTTCCTTGAGGTCTGAAATCTATTCCTTTTATTCCCAGTTAATAGCTGTGCCTTTCTCTGAATGTTGTAATATTTCTGAATGTTAGTATCTTAGCAACAGTCCCTTCTAGCTCCCTTGAACCACCACCTTCAGACATTCAATTATTCCCACTGTCCGGGACCTCTGTTGCTTTTACCCTACTCTCAAGAATGGTTCTTCTTAGATCTTGTCACCTAACAAAATCAACATCCATTAAGCCATGCCTCTTTGTTCACAGCCCTTTCTACTCTCTATTGGGACTGTGATGTGGCCAGATAGCAGCTGCCCCCCACCTGCACCAGCATCTTCCATCAGTGTCCCTTCTGACCTTGGGACTCTCTTTCCTCACTATGACCCAACAAACGAGTTCAAGTTTTGCTATAATCTTTTACAGGTAAACATGATCTAGATGATTTTGTTCAATTCTGAATGGCACATTACAACAGACATCCAGTGGAATGAGGATGAACTGGGTGACCCTAAAACTAAAAATTATGCTGTGTGAGAAGGTGGTTTCATGAAAGAGCATCTCCCTTCTGAGGAAGACATGGGTGGACACTCTAGACTGCACACAGACCCCTTTACTGGTCCTGAACACCCATCTTCCTACTGCTGCTGACTTGATGGTTAATGAGTAGCTCCCCACTGCTTTCTCTCCAGGGAACTCCCATCTGCTGAGGGGATCTAGCCACATCTCCCAGAAAATGTTACCCTGTCCTGAGGGCAGCTTGCAGGAGGAGACTGCCAGCTCCTTTGCCTCAAGGTGAGACAATTCTAGTTGCTTCTTATGCTCCAGAGCTCCTGGTATTATCAAGCAGAAGCTGGATTACAGCCAAGATCATATCCTTTCTGCCTTTTCTTCTGCCTCACCTGTTTCACTTACTCTTTTTCTCTTCACAGGGCTCCCCCATAAATCTCCTGCACCTACACCTCAGGCTCTGCTTCTACAACCGTGGTTTTCAATCTGTGTGCCACAGCACCCTGGTGTGCTGTAAGAGGATGTTAGGTGTTTCCCAAAAGTTTTTAAAGATCATTAATTAGGTTGGACACAGTGGCTTAAGTTTGTAATCATAGCATTCTGGGAGGCAGAGACAGGTGGATTTCTGAGCACAGGAGTTTGAGACCAGCCCAAGCAAGAGTGAGACCCTGTCTCTACTAAAATAGAAAAACTACCCAGGCATCATGATAGCCTGTAGTCTCAGCTACTCAAGAGGTCACTTGGGCCCAGGAGTTTGAGGTTGCTGTGAGCTACGACATGACGGCACTCTACCCAGAGCGACAGAGTGAGATCCTGTATCAAAATAAATAAATAAATAATCATTAACTTAATTATTTTTGCAAGAAGTTTGAACCACTGTAACGTTTTTTTTTTTTTTTTACTTTTTTTTTTTGACCAACATTATTTAAATGTATGGAAAAATTTAAATAGGCTCAAGTGTGCCATGAGATAAAAAAGGTGGAAAACACTGTTCTAACTTAAGATAACCAAGACCTCTTCCATAAGGAGGCCAGATATAGTTGTATGTGATCATCATTTTCTAGAAAGCTATTATGCTAGGGTCTTGGAGCCCCTTCATATAAATAATGTAAATACATGTGTATGTGATATTGGCCAATTAGCTGTTAAAATTGCCTCATTGTTTAAATATCAATCTTGTTGGCTTTTTTTTTTTTTTGAGACAGAATTTCACTTATTAACCCTCGGTAGAGTGCTGTAGCATCACAGCTCACAGCAACATCCAACTTCTTGGGCGTCAGTGATTCTCTTGCCTCAGCCTCCTGAGTAGCTGGGACTACAGGCACCCACCATAATGCCTGGCTATTTTTTTGTCGCAGTTTGGCTGGGGCTGGGTTCGAACCTATTACCCTTGGTATATGGGGCCAGCACCATGCCCACTGAGCCACAGGCACCGCCCCTTGTTGCCTTGTAATAGTCTGGAAAAGAAAGGGGGGAACATATCCTTCAGTTCCTCAAATGAGGTAAGAAACTTTGATTGGATGTCTGCCCAAATCCACAAACTAATAGATTTAATAATTGTTTGTCATCGTGAGTCTATAACTTTTTCCCTGAAGAAAGAAGAGAAATCTGAAGAACTCCTTTACTTTTGCTTAGGGCCCAGGAGGTCAGAGTGGCTCTGGCCTGTTGTAGACAATGTCTTTGTTGGGGGGCCGCATTACCAGGTGAGCCTCACCAGCTTGAGTCCAGATTACTGGGGCAATTGTGAAATTCCTTCTTCAGTTAGCAGGCAGAGTCAGGGAGAGTAATACCTGAATATTGTCCAGTATTGTATTTTATGAGGCAGGCTTTGCCTTTTAGGACCTGTAATTTTAATCTTACTGACATGAGGAGAACTAAAGTATGGTCTTGACCAAAGAGGGCAAGTATTTCTAATTCTGTGCATCCTTAGAAAGCGCCAGGACTCTGTTAATCCTAAAGAATAAATGATCCAGGGAAGTCAGAGCATGATCTACAAATATCTGAAGTCCAGCCATACAAAGTAGTAAATTACATCAGGGTAGAGTTAAAAATAATAATCAGAAGAAACAGAATTATGTTCTGATTACTATAAGAGAAATGTACAAAAGAGGGGTATTTACATCAACATAAGAAATAGGAGAGGAAGAGGAAATGAGTGACATGGGCCAAGTGTGGAAAGAGGACTCACATTTCACAAAGGGAAGAGAGGATAATAATACTCTCGATGGAGGCAGGTGTGAAGGTATCAAGGTTGGACAGCCCGAGTCGCACAATGGATACTGGAGGTCATTCACTGTGGCTGGATCCAGGATATATGGTAGACGGTGGAACAGAAGATAGTCTAGAAAGGAGGAAGAGGTGAAAATTTAGGGTCTTTGTGTTGATCTAGAATTTAAATTTTGTCCAGAAAAGTGCATGTGAATTCACTGAAGGATGTTTAAAAGGTACATAAACAAATAGGTTTTTATTTTTCACTCAGTCAAGTACTGGTGAAAAGGACAGAGCAGGTTGAGGAGACAGGGAAGGCAGCCCCATGGAGTGAGAAACTAATGGGGAAATCCAGGTGAGATGAGAGGATGGCCTGAACACGGGTGCTGGAGGTGGGACCACGCAAGAGATATCAAGGAAGTGAAACCTCCCTAGGACTGATTGTGTGAATGCGTAAGAAAGGAGAGGCTAGCACAATGATGTTCCGTTATCAGGAGAGAAAGAGAATGAGGAGGGGAGAAGATAGGGAAAAAGAAAGAGATGTTGGGAGAAAAGGAAAGGAGAACAAAGAAAGCAAGAAAGGAAGACACATGTGTTGAGGACTGTTTCTTCTTATTTTAGGGACCTGACCCTATGGGTAATCCACCTACAGAACAATTAAGAGCTGAGGGAAACTCTCCAGACCAACCTTGTCCAATAGAAATAGTATGAGATGTGTAAATAGGATTAAACTGTCCAGTAGCTACATTTTAAAAATGTAAGAAGAAACACACAAAGTTAATGTCATATAATAATATACTTAATTCGGTATATTCAAAATACTATTTTTACATGCTACCAATCTAAAATCTTTGTGGCATATTTTGTTCTGTTTTGGTAGTAAGTCTTTCAAATCTGGAACGTATTTTACAACAGCAGCACATCAATTTTTATTGAAACTACTTGATCTGTCTTTAGATTTTATAAAGTATATGGTTGAAAATATAGGGTCACATACCAAATTGTTTTAAACATGAAAGCTTTCCAGTAAATTAGTCAAGTATTATTTTTTAATTTAAGCTAAAAGGAATTGAAATTAAATAAAATTAAAACTTTATTCCTTTATCTCACTAGCCACATACACAGTAGAGAGCCACGTGTGGAGTAGCGGCTGCCATATTAAACAACAGAGCTCTGAAGTCTTGTTTCTTAAGGTGAGACATGAGCACCACATTATTTAGCATCCTCAGGAAGTTTGTTACTAAACTTGTAATCTCAGGCCCGTCCTCAAACCAAGTGAATCACAATCGGTATTTATTTATTTATTTATTTTTGAGACAGAATCTAATTATGCAGCAACCTCAAATTCTTGGGCTTAAGCAATTCTCTTACCTCAGCCTCCTAAGTAGCTGGGACTTCAGGTACCTGCCACAACAACACCTAGCTATTTTTGTTGTTGTTGTTGTAATTGTCATTGTTGTTTTTCAGGCCTGGGCTGTATTCGGACACACCTGCACTGGTGTATGTGCCCAGGCCCTAATTGCTGAGCTAGAGGCACCAAGCCAGAATCTGCATTTAAATGGGATCTCCACCTGAGCTGTGTGCATATTAAAATTAAAGGGGCATCATTCCCTTTAGAAAACAGCCAAGATCATGTGGAGACATCACGGACACCGAAGCATAGTTCGATGAGATGCCTCAACCCACACTTCACTGTGAGGAAACTAGATGAGCTTGCATAGAATCCAGAGATTTAGAGTTCATTCCCTGTCTGACCACCCTTTTGGTATAAATTCACCTAGTCCAACTTATTTTTCATCCCGGCCTCCCCACTTATAAATCCAACATCATACAAGGGAACCCATTTGGCTAAGGAAACATAGTTTGCAAATAGGCATTCTGAGGTAGAGAAAAATAGGGGAAGGAGTTCCTCAGAAGATTATTTCAAGATTCCATTGCACAAAAACCAAACTGGTTCTGTGGGGACAAGACCAGAGTTAGAGTTCTGTGGGCTCTAACATATATATGGCGGATTGCATTTCTTCTATGATGACCCTGGTTTAATTTACCCTTGCTCCATAAATCCTTCTGTCCTCCAATTGCTGGCCAGGAAAAAGGGGTATCTTTTACAATATAAGGAGAGAAAAAACAGGATGGACCATAATGCAAGTTGGCTTTTGTGTGGGGCTCACTTGTGCCTGTGAACTGTGATGAATGACAGATGCAATTTCATGCTGAAAACTGGGTTGAATGATCCAAGCTCAGTAATCAGTCTGAATACCTGTAATTATAGGACTTGAGGTACTTAAATTTATTATGAGAGGTGGTGAGTTTACAAAATTCAGTATGGTACAATTTAAAATAATTGAATAGATTTAAGAAGCTCAAAATTATTAAAAACAATTTACAACTTAACATTTAATATTAGCATAACCAAGTATCTTGCAATGCGGAATCCCCAGACACACAAAAAGCTGGTAGACCATTCCCTTCCTATCAACCGAGATCTTTTTTACCACTTGTGCTATTCAAGTTGGAGCTATTTAGTAGATGCAATTGTACAAAACTTCTTTTTTTATTATTAAATCATAGCTGTGTACATTAATGCAATCATGGGGCACAATGTGCTGGTTTCATATACAATTTGAAATATTTTCATCAAACTGGTTAACATAGCATTCATGGCATTTTCTTAGTTATTGTGTTAAGATCTTTATATTCTGCATTCAGTAAGTTTCACGTGTACCTTCTAAGATGTATCTGCACCATTTTTACATTCAAATCACCAGAAGCTTCCAAATTTGACATAAATTTGGTTCTAAGACAGTTTTCTGGCATTATAGCTATGGCTATTAGCAAAATTATTTGACTAATCATTACAGATAGCCAAAAAATAATACAACTACATAGAGAATGAAAGTGTGATTTAGATGATATTGAAACTCTAGAAAGTAGTTGAGTTAGAATTTTAACCATTAGAAAGCTAAGCTAAATAGACTATTACTCTGTAAAATTTCTGCCATTCTATAAACCAATTCCAAGCTCTGGGCACAGAGAAGTATATCATTGTCTAATGAAGCTTCGCTAAAATAACTTTCAGCTAAACATGCTTTCTTGCAGACTGGAAAGCATAATGGAAGAAAATATTTGCAGGTTATACCCCCAACAAAGGCTTAATAACCAGAATGCACAGAGAACTCAAACGTATTAGCAAGAA
>CAUYON010136210.1:59-17681 GCA_963573935.1 Arctocebus calabarensis
CATCTCAAGAATGGAGAAGCATGAATCCCATGTACTCAAGTTTGATAGGAGGACAATTAATGACAATTATTGACACGGTGGGGGTGAAGGATGGGGAGAGCAGAGAGAGGAAGAATGAGGGAGGGATGGGGAAAGGAAGAGGAGAGAGAGGGAAGGAGTAAGGGGGGTGGGGTCTTGGGGTCTTGGTGTGTGCCACACCTTTGGGGGGCAAAACACGATTGTAAGAGGGACTTTTCCCAACAAATGCAACCAGTGTAACATGGTTTCTTGTACCTTCAATGAATCCCCAACAATAAAAAAGAACAAACATTTTTTTGTGTAAACTCACAAAAAAAGTAACCCACGCTGTAGAAAGGAAAATAAGTGTCAAACAAATGATGCAAAAAAATAATAATAACAAATAAATAAATATACGTATATATATAAAAAAAATGCGCATTTCGGTCAAGTTCCCAGGTGAAGCCACTGCCACTGCTCCACAGACACATGGACAAAGCCCAGGGCTTCTCAAACTGTGGCTCATGAATGTCCCCTGCAAAACTGACAGAGGGACACATTCTCAGACCTATGGCTGCAGAAACCCGAGGGTGGGACCCAACAGTTCTGTGCTTGAAGCAGCCTCCAGGTGAACCTGACGTCTTCTCAAGTTAGAGAACCATTGGTCTGGCAGGTGCCAAGAGTCAATATTTATTCAGTTCCCAGTACCAAGTCTGTTTATAGGGAGCATGAAAACTTCATGAGGCCTTAATGGAAGGAGCATGTTTGTTCATAAATGAGGTACACACTGTCCTTTTCCTAGTGGCAATCTTGTGGACGTATACTCACTCCCACGCAGCTGGCTCTCATTTAATTTCATAAAATATGTTGATTGCCCACAGTCTTCCCTTCCTCCCCCCAACAGACCCCAACTGGCACAATCCGATGGTAATGGGGCTTTGGGATTGCAGGTAGGCTCCTGCCCAGGCTCAGTCTGGAAATATTTGTACATTTGTTTGGTTTGAAAATCAGATGCACCTGGATTTTGAGTCACCCTTTTTAGATTAGTCTCACCTCTGCTTCATTTAGCCATGAATTAGAAACTGGAAACTGTTTCAAAGCATCTGCACACAGTCACAGAGGTGCCCAACTGAAGACGTCTCCAGGGATTGGATAATAAATAATCTAAAGCTGAGACTCGAGACACAGGTTGCTAGGGATGGGCTAGAAATGATAGGTGAGGCAAGAAAAGGAACAAAATCAAGAAAGAAATGTAGGCTGGGTTCGTCTCACCATGACAGTTCTCAGCCCAAGCTGCTGCGTGTTAGGCTCCCATGGGATCTTGTAAAACCCCAGTGCCCAGGCAGCACCCAGACCACCAGAATCTCTGGGGCTGTGGTCCAGGCATCAGCATCTGTTAAGAGCAAAAACCCAGCAGAACCAAGCCTGAATATATCCTTTGTAAGGGGCAATTGAGCAGTATTCATCAAGAATTTCAAATACATTTAAAATAAATAGATCTCTTCAATTTTACAGCTAGAAATCTTCAAGAAGAGACATTTAGCTGTATGTGTGAAGACACGAGGCTGCTCATTGCAGCAATTTTTAATAGCAAATAATAGGAAACAGGCTAAATGTGTATTACTGAGCAGCATGTGGCATATCCCTACAATGAAAAATTTTGCAATCTTTAAAGAAAGAGTGAGGCAATATGTGGGGAAAGACATCCAGGAGGAGAGAACAGCACGTGCAAAGGGGCTGGGGTAGGAATGTGTCTGGCATGTTGGAACGCATAAAAGTAGCCAGGACAACTGAAAGGAGAGAACCGTGGAGATGGTATTAGAACAGTATAGTGGGCTGAATAGTGGACCTCAAACAAATACAGTGGAACCTCCACAGTTGGCCATCCCCTACATTGACCACCTCCTTAAGTTGACCTAATTTTCATAGAACAGACATGCACCACGTGCAGTATCAGCCTAGTCGGCCTAGCTCCTTATGGTGACCACTTCCATATGTTGACCAGTTGGCTGAGTGATCAACTTACAGAGGTTCTACTCTATGTCTGTGTCCTCATCCCCAGAATCTGTGACTGTAAAAGGAATATACAAATATTATTAGGTTAAGGATTTGGGGTTGAGGAGATCATTTCGGATTATCTAGGTGGGCCCCAAATCCAATCACAAGTGTCCTTAGAAGAGACACACAGAAGATAAAGAACACAGAAAAGCAACGTGAAGGAAGATAGAGCAAGAGATGGGGCCATGTAGTAACATGGAAATGCTGGGGTGGCCACTTCTGTTCCACACAGAAGTGGAACCAGCAAAGAATGGACTTTTGTCTGGAGTTTCTGGAAAGAGCTGAGCCTTACTAACACCTTGATTTTGGACTTCTGGCCTCCAGAACTGCAAGAGAATAAATTTCTGTTGTTTCAAGCCACCGTGTTTGTGCTAGTTGTCATGGCAGCCCTAGGAAACTAACATAGCCAGACACAGGTTAGGTGGTTTAGAGAACACAGGAGGGGCTCAGTTTTCACTTCCCCAATGGGGACGCCAGGGAAGGATTTTGAGTAGAGAAGTGATATAATCTGGCCCTTTTTCTAATAAGGTCACTCTGGCTACATTGTAATACAATAAGTTATCTGATTCTGAGTCCTCTGATTTGGGGGGTTACCAAAATGCAATTTATTTTCTAATTAAACGAAAAACAGGAAAATAATTTTTAAAATGAAAACATAAGAATGGAATAAATTGTAAATGAGTCAAACAATTAATAAAAACAAACATCTCAAAGCCAGTTCCCATGACAAAAGCCACCTGTCCCCCTTTACCATCTGGTGCCTCCTGGAGGTCATCAAAGGGCCCATGGTCAGGGTGGTGGATCAGCTCCCACATCAGAATGGCAAAGCTGTAAACGTCTCCTTCTGGGGTGCCCGACCAGGGTGTCTCTGGGAGCCGCAGCAGCTCTGGGGCCGTCCAGTAGAGCTCTGCAGAGCAAGGAGATGTCCACAGGAGGTGAGGACGCAGCTGGGAGAGACAGGAAAAGTCACCCTTTCATTCTAGGGGGGCCGCAGGAGGAAGGAAAGATGCCATCAGCCCTGATGGTGTCTGATGAAGAGCAGGTGGGGGGGTCTGTGTGTGGGAACACAGAGAGAACGCCCCAGAAGGACATGCACCAACGTGCTGAGTGGTTTACTCAGAACTGTGGAATTACAGGTGGTTTTCAAGTACCTTTTTCTCTTCTGCATTGCCTATATTTGTAAAAAGTAATTCATTCTAGTATGATGTACACAATATAAAATGTACGCTATATAAAATTAACCATTTTAAAGTAAACGATGTACTAGCATTTAGCACATTCACAGTGCTGTGCAAACACCACCTCTATCTAGTTCTAAAATATTTCCATCCCGCCCAAGTAAAGTTCTAACCCATTGAGCACTTTCTTTCTGGTCTCTCTACCCCAGGCCTTGGCAATCTGCTTCCATCTCTATGGATTTATCTATTCTGGATATCTTCCATATTTACCTTCTTTTTTGCAGTGATGTCTGTAGGCTTATATGTATGATTATAGGTTATATTCATTAATAAACACACACACATATTAGAGCATGGGGAACTAAAAATGGCTACTGGCAGGTCTTCAAAGTTTCTCCCCAATCTTTCTCTAAGACACCAGCCTATGACATCGTTTAGAAAGCTCCCCACTTTCCACAGAGAGCCTCTGGTGACATCTTGACCCAGCAAGGATGGGAGTCAGGGGTGGGAGCATCAGGCTGAATATGAGGAGATGAGACTCAAAGTCATTCAAGTACTTGGGATAAGTAGGAAGGATCACCAAGCCCCAATTTGCTCATATGTAAAAGAGGGTTGGACTTGAGACATGGGGGCTTATCTGGAGATGCACATCAGAATCACTTGGGAGCATTTGGAAAACAATCCTGCCAGTGGGGTGGCTCAGACCTATAATCCCAGCACTTTAGGAAGCTAAGGTAGGCAGGAGGATCACTTGAGGCCAGGAGTTCAAGACCAGTCTGATAAACACAATGATAACCACTTCTACAAAAAAAAAAAAAAAATTAGCCAGGTGCGGTGGTGCACACCTATGATCCCAGCTACTTGGGGGCTGAGATGGAAGGATCACTTCAGCCTGGGCAACAGAGCAAGACCTGGTCTCAAAAAACAAATAAGTAAAATTAAATCAAATCTGATGTCAAGTCCCTATCTTCAATCTTTTTTTTTTTTGAGACAGAGCCTCAAGCTGTCACCCTGGATAGAGTGCTGTAGCATCGCAACTCACAGCAACCTCCAATTCCTGGGCTCAAGCAAGTCTCCTGCCTCCGCCTCCCAAGTAGCTGGGACTACAGGTGCCCACCACAACGCCCGGCCATTTTTTGGTTGCAGCCGTCATTGTTGTTTGGCGGGCCCGGGGGCTGGATTCGAACCCGCCAGCTCAGGTGTACGTGGCGGGCGCCTTAGCTCATTGAGCCACAGGCGCCGAGCCCCTATCTTCAATCTTCAGATATTCTGATTCCATCGTCTGGGAGGGGCCACTGGGAAGACACGGAACTCTGGAACTCGGTTATCTCTGAAGTGTCTGGCAGAGCTGACGTTCTACACAGAGAATGGGGGGTCAGCTCAGGAGGGAGCACAGAAGACTGAAAAGAGGGCAAAGCTTGTGGCAGGTGGCCCAGCCACGCTGGGACGAGAACCAGTCTCTTACCCAGACATCACTCCACGGCTCCAGGGCAAGGCCTACCTGTGGTACCCAGCCAAGTGAGCATCGGAGAGAAAGATGGGCAAGGCTCCCTGACCCCCCTCCAGCAGCTACTGAGGGTAAGATCTGCTGTTGACTACCTGAGGGGTCAGTAGTTTTCTCATCGAAGGTTCTGTGTGTCTGGCCGTACTTGAGTTCCCACAGTCCAAATCCCATCAGCTTCACCTGCATCCGACCGTCCACCAGGCAGCTGGAAGGCTTCAGGTTGCCATGGGACCCCAGGGGGCTCCTATGGAGGAACAGCATGCCCTGCAGGGGGGACAATGACCAGATGAGGCAGACCAGTGACACTATCGGGAGGAACCAAGGCAGAAGGACAGGAAGGCAAAAACACAGATCGGGGCAGGGCACGTGCCCATTTCTCTGTTCATCCATTCAAGAGCCACCAGCACAGCTCCTGAGAACACACTGGGTGCCATTAGAATTTTTCAGTATTCTTCATTTTTCTGTGAGTCAACCCGAGCAGGGACACTCAAAATGGAGAAAACGAGTTTTTCTGGCTCCTTATTGTGGAGCCCAACAAGGCAAGGACGTTTTAAAATAAATACCTTCTAAGGGTCAGGTTCATGAGTTCACACCCAGCTCTACCACTTAGCAGAGGCCAAGTTACTTTATCCCTGTAAGCTTCATTCTTCTTACCAAAATGGAAGTGAGAAAAATGCGTATTCACAGTGTGGGTGTGGAGATCACGTGTGATAATGCAAATGAAAACAAAGTAAATACGCAAGGCAAGTTAGAATGAAAAAAAATGTACACATAGGATAAATGCATAAATATCTTAGCGATCAATGGTATAGAAACACTAATTAAGAGTATTACTTTATATCCTACATATTATAAACTATTACATGCACTTCACAGGAAAAATGAGAAATACTGAAAAATTCTTTTGGCATCCAGTGTGTTCTCAAGAGTTCCATCCTATTATTATTATTCACAAAGAGGGCAGAAAGATCTAGACAGAAAACACAAGTATAAATCTGGCTTCATTCCTCAGTCTCTTCAAGCAATTCACTTCACCTCACTGGGCCTTGATTTTTCCATCTGTGAGATGGGACTATCTAGACCCCTGTCTCGGCCCAGCAGCATCACATGGGAGCTTGACGGAAATGCAGACCCTTGGGCCCCACTCCAGACCTACTGGATCAGGACAAGAGTCCCAGGCAATTCTTGTGCACACGCAGTCTGACAAGACCTGTCCTGGTCAGTTGTTCCCAGCCTTAGCTAGACATGAGAATTACTTGGGGACCTTGAAAACAAAAAACAAAACACAATGCCTGGGCCCAAACACAAGCACCTATATTAGCTACAGATTACTATGGTATGAGCCAAGCACAGGTGCAAAGGACAGGAAGCAGGAACGTGATCAGAATGGAGGCAAGGGAGCTGCGTCCAGGAATACTTTCCAAAGATACTGAGTCGTCAAGGCAGTGCTGATTCTCACAAGCAGAGAGATGAGGGTCTGGAAGGGGGGATTTCCATGGGCAAGGAGGGGCTTGAAGAAAGGCCTGGAGTTGAGGAAGAAAAGAAATATTTGTGGAGGACAGGTAAGAGAAGAAATTACTTTGGAAAATGAGAACCGTCCTATTTAAACGTGAGAAACAAACTTTTTTATCCCTGAGAAATTTCTAAAGGCAGAAGAAGTGAAATAAAGGTGAAGAGGAAAGGGCCAAATGCTTTTCAGAATAAACCATAACAGTGCCAGCAGATGGGACCAGACCAATTGTTTGGCTTTTATCTTCCTTGATGGCTTCTCAGAGAAGACATTTAAATAATATTTATTCCACATTTCCAGTTTCTTGGACATTTAGGTACTGATATAAAAGCTCTCTGTATCTGTAATATGAATCTATGAATGGTTCATTTTCAAAACAGTTAGAGAGCCTCGGCATTTCACAGGCTCAGGGCTCACACCAAGCCCTTGGCCCGTGCCCCCCTGGGTAACCTGAGCTGCCTCACCCAAGAGGTTTCAAAGCAAGAGTGAAAAATAACAGAGCTTCTCTCCAGGGTCTTATTAAATTTTTATTTTTATGTTTATAATTCTAACCTCACATCAGGTCCCAACCTAACTCCCTGACTTAAACTAGCTCATTTAATCCCACCCTGTGACCCTGTAGAAGTAGATGCTGTTACCCTCAACCTCATTTTCCTGGTGAGAAAAATGAGAACAAAGAAATGAAGCGGCCCCAGGTCACACAGCTGGCCAGGTATGAGCTGGACTCAGACTCCTGCAGTCTGATTCCCAGTCGGTGCCCTAACTGACTGCCCTGATGTCCCTTTGTAAATGAAAGAAGTCTGGGACCTGCAGAGAGTGAGAAATGATTGAGAACTTCTTTTTAGCCACATGGTGACATGGACATCCACGCTGTGATGTGTCTGTGGCGAGCAAATAAATAATAAGAAACCTTTGGGGAGTTCTTACTTTAGACTGTGCACTGTGCAGAATACTTTATACAAATTATCAAATGTAGCCTTTTCTGAAACAGGCTCATATTCTCATTGTCCATTTCACAATAAGGAAATTATAGGTTTTAAATTGATCCCAAGAAATCAGAGCCAGAGCTGGAATATAGACCTAGATTGGATTGCCTCTAAAGCCCAGCTTTTTCCAAACCAAAATATTTCACTGTTTTCTGTGCCCTGGGTGACAGTGGAGGATGGTGTGGGAGGAGGTAGGAGGGTGGGTCACGGCGCTCTATTCCCCGGCACGATTACAGATGGGTTCCAGTGAGTCTCCAACCCAGCTGAGAAGGGGCAGTGAAGTCCCATATGTGGATGTGGCTACCGGGAGGCACTGGTCTCAGAGAGGGGGAAAATGAGGAAGGCATCCTGAGGGGACTACTGTTCCCAGAAACAGGGGCTTTGGGCCTCTTGTGCACCAGCTCAGCAACCTACCTCTAGCTGAGTCACTATCCCACTTGAGTCAGAGCCCTGAGGCCAAGATTGCATCAGAAATACAGAAAGCAATAAGGAAACCTCCAGGGGAGCAGATATACATCCACCCCACCCCATCTCACTGCTGCCCGAGACACATCCACCCCACCCCATCTCACCGCTGCCCCAGCTGCCATTATCAGCGTGGCATGTTGATTTTAGAGATGGTAAATGCGAATCACATTTTGGAACCTCAGCCCATCCTGCCAGACCCAGAGGGGCCTGGCTAAGGCGGCCTCTGGATTTCTCCAGCAAGGCGCCAACAGGCTGTGGTTCAAGCTTGAAATCTGGTGAGACCAGTGTCCATCCCAGGTCTCGGATCTCATAGACCTCTCCATTCAGCTGGACTGTCCCTGACACAGAGTCCTTGGCTTTCCTCCTGCCCTTGCTAGCGCCAGGTCCACCTCAGGCCCGAGCTATTTTACTGGAGCTCAGACTATTAGGGCAAAATGACACAGGGATCCCCAGAATCCTGGATGTGTGGTCCTCTCCGAGAGATGGCATGCATGTTGCTATTTGTTTTCTTTTTTCTTTTTATGTTTTAATTCTTTTTTGTTAAATCATAACTTTGTACATTGATGCATTTATGGGGTTCAGGATACTGCTTCAATATACAATGTGACATGCGTACATTGAACTAAGAAACACATCCATCACAATTGTACTCATTTCTGAATAGTTTTGAAATGTACCATTGCATCATGCACATTAAGTGAGGTCCCTCCGAATACCCTCTCTCCTCCCACATCCCCCCACCCTCCCCTGTCTCTCCTCTCACGTGGCTATTTTCTATCCCAATGGAAAGGTATGATCTTTGCGCATATTGTCAGAGAGCAAATGGAACCACGAGAGGACTCATGATTTACAAATCAGGTTTTGTGTGCTCTTGGCAGTTCCCCCACCCATCTGCTAGCAATGTTTCTTGTCCTTCTGGAAATTCCCAGGTGGCCAGTGGGGTTCCTACTTCTGGGTCCCGCCTCTGTGCTCTCTGATACTTAGTAGAGACAAGCACAGCGCAGAGGAAAAACCTTTACACTGGCTACAAATCTGTACCTGCCTCTCACCATTTGGGCAGGTGACTTTCCCTAGCTAAGCCTCATTTTTTTCCTCTCAAAAATGGACTATATATTAATATTACAAATGGAGTAAAAAAATTAATAATATAATTAATTTATAATTAAAATCACTGTCCAATAGAAAAATAAGGCAAACCACATTGTTAAATGTTTTAATAGCTGTGTTTAAAAAGCAGTTGAAATTAATTGTAAGGCTTGGCACCCCTAGTTCAGTAAGTAGGGCGCCAACCACATATGCCGAGGCTGGCGGATTCGAGACTAGCCTGAGCAAAAAGTGAGACTTCATCTCTCCTAAAAATAGAAAAAACTGAGGCAAGAGGATAGCTTGAGCCAAGAGTTGGAGGTTGCTGTGAGCTATGATAGTGCCATGGCACTCTACCCAGGCAACAGCTTGAGACTCTGTCTCAAAAAAAAAAAAGAAAGAAATTAATTTTAATAATATATTTTATTCAATGTGTTCAGAAATCTTACCATTTCCATCATGTAATCAACATAAAAATATTAGTTGGGGCTCGGCACCTATAGCTCAGCGGCTAGGGCACCAGCCACATACACCAGAGCGGGCAGGTTTGAATCCAGCCCAGGCCTGCCAAACAACAATGACAACTACAGCCAAAAAACAGCCAGGTGTTGTGGCAGCACCTGTGGTCCCAGCTACTTGGAAGGCTAAGGCAAGAGAATCGCTTAAGCCCAAGAGTTTGAGGTTGCTGTGAGCTGTAACGCCATGGCACTCTACCCAGGGCGACATAGTGAGACTCTGTCTCAAAAATATATATATATATATATATATATTTATATTTATATATATATTAGTCAGAATTTTTTTCCTTTTTTTTTTTTTACTAAGTCTAAAACATTTGATGTAAACGACACAGCACATCTCCATTTGGACTGGATCGGGATACCAGTGCTCAGTAGCTACACGTGGCCAAGGCTATCTTGGTTGGACGGTGCAGACTTACCCTATAGCCTTGTTAGAGGAAAAAAAAATAAAAAAACATACTTCTTCTAGTACTAGTAATGGAGTTATCTATAATTGTATTAATAATAATCCTGTTATTACCAATAACACTGACAATTAACATTGATTAGACTCGGGTTATGGGGTAGACATTGAACTAGGCATTTTACATACCTTAGTCTTCACACAACCCTTTGAGATGAGTACTGATGTCGTCTTTATTTTTATATACAGGAAAACTAAGGCTCAGGGGGTTGAGGTCACCTGGCCAATAAGCAGTAGAGTCAGGCTTCAAAATCCCCAGTTTCTATGTCAAACTATCTTTCATCCTTTTCATTCTTCAAGACTTCTCTTACTTAGAAATGAAGGGCCATCCTGACTCTAAGGGTTGAGCTACCTGGGGATACGACAAGGAGTTTCATCCCTCTGTGCTGCCAGGCCCAGTATTGGGTCGGACTCCAATTCAGTGCTCAGATTATGTTTGTAAACTTGGAAAGTCTCCAGCATCTCAGAATCTCTCTGCTCCCTGGCACAGCAGCAGCGCTGGTCAAATAGACTTAGGGAGAAGACTTTTTTTTATGGTTGGTATGTGACAGCCAGAAGCACAGTCTGACCCACAGAGGTTGGCTCAGTGCCCAAGCCAAGGGCAAGACTCTAAGAGGTGAGAGTACATTTTCTGTTACTCCCAGTCCCCTTCAAAGAATGGTGGCAGAGTAAATCAGCCTCAGAGTACCTACATGTGCTTTGGCCTAGCCCACTGTATTATTGGTGACTTCCTTACACGTGCTCGGTGCATTTCAGGAGGCAGTGCTCTCACCATTGCCAGATGACAAGCTGCCCTCTGTTCTCCTAGTATGGAGTAGGGCATAGACTCAGTCACCCAGAACAGGTGATGACCACCAGGGAGATTTTCCCCTTACAAGGGCCATGCTCACCTGCCCAGCATTTCTCCAGAAAAACATTTGGGTTAATGCTTCTTGAAAACCAATGGTCCACCCTGAAAAGACCAAACCTGTGAGTCATTCGTATTGGTGAGTACATTTACTAGCTAGCTCTTCACATGCAATGTAAATGGTGTTCGCTGTTTTTCTGGGGGTAGGAGACACATAATCTGAGTCCAGAGCACTTCTCAGTGCTTGGCAGGGAGAGAAGGGAACAGCGGGTGAAAGGAACAAGAGAAGACCCCAGAGTGGGAAAGGACAACCTGTGAGGTGCCTTTGCCACTTAAGGAACTTCATATATACATATTTCAGACTGTTTTGTTTTCTTTTTCTCTAGCTAGATTTTAAGCCATTCGGAGCTGGAAACAAATCTTCATCTTTCTATAAAAGTGATCAGAACTGGGTAAACCCCTAACAGATGCTTAATAAAGTTCTAATGAAATAATAACAATGATGGTGGCCCAGGGTTGGCACAGAGAGATTTCTATTTGTCTGCCTTGCTTGGTAACAGTATGCTGGTTTCCCACTAAAGCCTAGGAAATCAAAGACTCACAAAGCCATGAGACTCAGCTCCCGAGAAACAAACAGCAACAAAATCCTTGAGGGTGGAAAGGTCTTCATTCTCCCTACATGGAGGCAGAGGTCCAGAGTGGGGAAGTGGTCTGGCAAAGCCAGCTCAATAGACCAGGGTCCAATACTCCAGGAGGGCCGAGATTATGACTCACCCCTGTAGCCCTCACCATGCCCGGGCTCTTCCAGGCAGGCGCCTGCTGGCTGATGTTTGGACAATTGATATTTGACAGCCAGCCCTGACCCTGTTGTGGATGTGCTGCTCACATATAGTCCAAGACCCACTCCCAGGTCATTGATTCGGTCCTTTCTGACGTGAAAAGTATCAGCTGCAAGCTTAGAAGTAACAGCCGGGTTTAGCCCAGATGGAAGAAAGCACACTTAGGATCCTGGCCCATATAACACTGCTCTCTCCTGCCGTCTCCCTCATTGCCCGCTGCGTGCCTAGGTGGTGGTGCTTTGAGACAATGCGTCATCTTGGTCTCTGATCTGGCTACTACCTTCCAGCATCCTCCCAACCTTCATGGCGACAGGAACTGGCTTCCCTCCACCTCCTCCTCAGTGGCCCTGACATCCTTGAATGCACTTCTAGATGTGAGATTGACTTCTCCCTATTGCAAAACAGAAAAGCAATCTCTCCTTCTTCCTAGTAAGAAGCAGCATGGCATTGTGGGTAAGGGTATAAGACACAAAACACCTAGGTTTGAATCCTACCTCTGCTGCTTAGTGGCTGTGAGACTTTGGACAAGTTATATGAGCTTTCTGTTCCTCACGTTCTTACCCATGAAAGAGAAGTAATAATAGATCTACTCTATATTGTTTTTCATGAGAATTTTAAAAATTATGAAAGTACTAGAAAGTTCTTGGCCCAAAGTAGGTACTATAATACTTAAGCCATTATTATTATATTAATTTTTTCCTCTTCTTTGCAGCCACCACAACTCTGTGTCCCCAAAGTGAAGATTCTTTCTGCTAATAGACCTCACATCTGCAGCCCCAGCCCACCTCTTAAATCAGCACTTTGTGGTTACTGTGCCACTGATCCCCATTTTCTGGGGAAAAGAATGAGGGACTAAGGAGCAAGAAGGGGTATTAGGAACCCTGCTGCCCAGCTCCACTTATGTTCTAGTATTTACGGTCTAGAAATTAGATTAGATTAAAAGTCTGGCTCGGCACCTGTAGCTCAAGAGGCTAGCCAGCCACATACACCTAAGCTGGCAGGTTCAAATCCAGGCCAACCAAACAACAAAGACGGCTGCAACCAAAAAATGGCAGGGCGTTGTGGCAGGCACCTGTACTCCCAGCTACTTGGGATTCAAGGAGAATTGGTTGAGCCCAGGAGTTCAAGGTTGCTATGAGCTGTGATGCCACAGCACTCTACCCAGGGTGACAGCTTAAGGCTCTGTCTCAAAAAAAAAAGTTCTACCCTAAAATGGAAATACTCTGCTCTTTCCTGATCAGGTAAGCCTATCATCCATTCCAACTTTAATGCAAAATATTTTCTTCTCTCTATATTTGTTGTAATCTGGGGAAAAAAAAGAATAGAAAAATGTGATCAACACAGTAGTTTTTAGAGCTGGAATCAGTTTGAAAAAGAGATCTTAAGAGGGCTAGAATTTTCAGGAAAGATTACAGTTTAATTTCATTCAAGACATACACCAACTCAAAAACACTATCATATTTTTTCTTCAATTAGGTGGATGTTATACCTACACTGACTATGTCATATGCAAATGAGATTTTGAATATCCAATCCATTTCATGATCGGAGCATCTCAAAACATCCTGAAAAACACAATTATTCAAAATCTCACCAGCGACTCAACCTGAAACAGTGAGCTTCATATAGAGCGCAGATCTGACTCCCATATATCTGATCTTCTTAGCCAGAACCAATACAATGGGAGGCAAAAATAAACTCCCCACTAAACCTAGTAACTAGAAATCTTCCCAGGAGATAGATACCACAGCCTGACTCAATATTGAGAAAGTAAGTGGTTCGGAGTTTTACAAACACTTCCTCATTCCTGACATAAAGCTGTTGTTCACATACCATCAGTAGGATGGGCCCAGGAACCCAATGTCATTCAAGAGTGACATTCTCTTAGGAGAAGAAACCAAGCTCAGTTTCCACCCAGAATAAAAGAAACTAGACACTGGGCAACTCCACAGATAATTTGATCTCTAAAAGTAGGTGGTTCCACAAGATAATTCCAGTCTCCCCATTAGACCAGAAAGAAACAGTCCTTGAATGAACAGGAAAAAGCATTAATAAGGTCCCTTATTAGCCGAGGTAAGAGTGACTATTTTGCTTACCTTAAGACTTCCTTTTTTGCAATACTGGTTGACAATGCAGATGTTAGGTGGTTCTGTGCAAATACCAAAGAAGTGAACAATGTTCTCATGCCTTAATTCACCCATCTGGAAATAATAATGGTCACAATAGCTTGTGTATAGATGGTGTCTTCGTGTCAAGGACAGTGCTGAGTGTTTTACGTATTTTCAGTTAATCCTTGCAAAGATCTTGTACAATAAGAATACTTAACCACTTTCATTTTACAGAGAAGGCAACTAGGGGCCAATAGGTAATGTAATTTGCGAAAGATCATGTAACTTGTAAGTGGCAGAGCTGGGAAGTAAACCAGGGAAGTCTGCCTCCAGCAAATAAACTAGAGGGAAGACCAAAATCTAACCTTAATCATGAGGATAAACTAAAACCATGTCACTGTAATAGACTCATTCCTGCTTCCCTGGTTATGGCTGTGTATGCCAGCGAATGGGCCATAACAGACTGTACACACAGAGCAAGAAGTCTGAGCCCATGAATCTGACTCCCTCAAGTCCAGGTTCAAGGTAGGAAAGCAGCCATCACAGACACAGAGGATAAAGGGCCAGAATTAAAACTGGGAAGAATTAAGCAAAAAAAGCAGAGGTTGGAGGGTCCCAGACTTTAGGTGGCTGGGTCAGGGGATAGGGTCTGAGGTCCAAAGCCTGTCTCTGGTGGGGGCTAGAGAGGCAGGCCCAGTTAAAGGAAGCAGCCTCCCACCATTGCTCCTTGGGAACAGGGAGCTGGCAGACAACAGGCAGAGAGAAGCACTGCTATGTTACTCCCCGGCGAGGCCTCACCAGCCGGATTTCCTGTAGCACAGTCGGCTTCCTAACCCGGGCTGCTGCTTGGTTATCAACATAGTGGATGGCCACGTGGTTTCCCTGGAATCAGAAACAAAGTGGAATGTTCTTAATCCAGGATGATCTAAGAAAAGCTCCGGGCTAGGAAGGGGAGCAGGAAGACTGGCAAGAAATCCCCCTACTAGAGGGATCACATTCTCACTTCCCGAGTCCACCTCTATTATGGCTCTGAGCTATGTCCAGGCCCTGAGCTACCTGCTCACGTGTAAGATCGCAGCCTGGCAAGGTCAGGTATGATTAGCACATTTCCAGATGGGGTCACTGAAGTGAGGTAACGTACCCAAGGTTGCACAGGCAGAATTTGAAAGTGTGACTGCAAGACTATACTCTTCCTATTATATAATGTCCCGTTATCACTCAGAGAAAATAGTGATTCACTGAAAGTCTGAAATCGTATGCCTGACTCAAAGCCCAGTATTACCACTTCACTACCTGAACAACCCTGAACAAGGGATTGAACTTCTTCAAGCCTCCATTTCCTTGTCTGTAAAATGGGGATTAAAAACAACACCAATCCAGGTGTGGTGGTCAGGCCTGTGATGCTAGCGCTTGAGGAGGCCAAGGCAGGAGGATCACTTGAAGTTAGGAGTTCAAGACCCCCCTGAGCGACACAGCAGACCCAGTCACTACAAAAAATAACAAAAATTAGGTGGGCTTGGTGGCAAGCACCTATACTCCCAGCAAGTCAGGATCTGAGGCAGGGAGATTTCTCGTGGCCAGGAGTTTGAGTTGCTGTGAGCTATGATGACCCCACTGCCCTCATGCCTAAGCAATAAGGCTAGACCCTGTCTATAAATAAATAAATAAATAAATACACACACCAATCTCATAAAGTTGTTCTGAGGATTAAATCAGTTAAAATACTTAACACTGACAATATGGTAACTCAATGCCGGGCACATATTAAATTTTCAGCAAATAGCATATCTTATGGTTATTGCTTATAGAGTTTGTTTCTACGGAGCTCAATCAAACACCACAAAAACCTACAGTGTGTCCAGAGCTGGGCAGAAGAGATAGAATTTGAATCCCATGAGAATGTAAGACTCGGCATGAGCTAAAGAATCAATCCGAGGCCTGCCCCTCTAGTCTGGGAGTCATTGCAAAGGACTCGGGACTGTGGTGGGAGTTCCATGGAGGAAGGAAGGGCTGTGAGAGGAAGGAAAGGATTCTTGGAAGAGGTGATGCTTAAGCTGAACTTTGAAGGACAAGAAGGTTCCAGGTGGGGGAGTGGGAGCCGGCATGAGGAAGGTGAAACATACCTAACATAACTGGCAAGACCAGTTGGACCAGCATAGGATTTAGGCCTTTAGAAAGATCATAAGAGTAAACTGGGACTAAGGAGTCAAGAGATTTGGTTCTTTGTTAAAGAGTTTGGGCCCCACCGTGCAGGCAACAGAAGTGGGGAATCTGGTGATGGTGTTTGAGGGCGGGGAGAGGCGACGCATTTTAGGAGAATTAATCAGACAGCAATACACCATGGCTGGCTGGCTTCCTTCTCTCAACAGCCTCGTGACCACCACTACAGTTTTGTGTGAATGGTGGTCACCAAGGTATTTGGTAATATCCCAGAAGGCTTTTATAGTTTGAAGACTCAAGTAAATAAACATTTAAAACAACTCAGTTGAGCCACAGAGGCAATGATTCGTCTCTAATCTTTCCTAACCTCAACTTAGAGCAACGAACAATTCTTCTCATGCTTGTAACTTTCTATCTCTATTCTCGAGGACCTCCATTTTGAAGAATAAATCCAGATTTTTATTCTTTATGTGACTTTTCCCCCGGAGTCTTGAATTTCTGAAAGACTTCTCCGTGCAGGCAGGTACAAGGAAGGGTGAGAAAGGGGGTGTTCAGGAATCAGTAGTGACCCCTGACCACACGGCAGAGGCATCACGACTGGTTCATCCGTGCTAAAGCACCGAGGATGAGATAGTCCGCACTCTATGGCTGTGCTGTGCGTTAAGGTAGCCACTGGCCACAGAGGGTAGAAATTTTGAAATTTGAAATTTTGAAAAATTTAAATCGACGGCAATACAATTTAAAATTTAGCTCCCCAGGCACACTAACATTCAGTAGTCACAGAAGGCTAATCGTTTGGACCACATGGAACAGCGCAGATTCAGGACATTTTCATCATCACGGAAAGTTATTTGGACAGAGCTGAATCTAATCTAGAAGCCAGCACAGGATTTACTGGGCAGGAGGGGGTTCTTAGAAATGCAGAATTTCAGTTGTCACCCCCAACTTGCAGGTGCTAATTAGAGTCTGCTCTTTATCCAGAGACTCAGGTGATTGCCATGCACATTAAAGTTTGGGAAGCACCTGTCTGGTGTTGCAAGACCACCTTGGCTTTTGCATAGAGAATGCCTTCCTATTCAGAATACTCTGCCTGACAAAAACGATATGCGGAGAATGGAACAGAGATACATAGGCAGCCACCTGCCCACAGAAATACCTGGTAAAACCCTACTGGGGCATAGAAGAGCTTCTCCCCCTGCTGGCTCTTGACAAAGGACCCGAGGTCTGCAGAAATCATCGCACTGGATGAGTTGCTCGTGTTCCCTCTTGACACAGGTGTGCCTCTCTGGAATGGCTGTAAAACAGGACATCATTCAGTTGCTCTCAGTAGCATGGCCAAGTGACTGTGCATGTTCTGGATGGGGGAGCTGAGTGCCAAGGTTACACAGTTAACACAGGGGAGAGCAGGATCTGAACCCTGAACTTCCTGAGCTGAAGCATGAGTACCTCACTACTATCGGCATCACCCCCAGGGTCTGTGCCACCCTGGGCCATGTAAGTTAAGACAGCAGGGTCTGAGGGCAGACTGCCCAGATTCAAGTTCTGGCTCTGGTCCTAAACTCGATCAGTGACTTGGGGTCATTAATACCCACAGTGCCCCTCCGACACCTAGAGAACACCTCTAAAGCACAGGAACTCCAAAGCGCAGTCCTAAGAGGAAAATTTATCGCTTTAGAAGCCTACATTCGAGAAACAGAAAGAGAGCATATCAACAAACTCACAAGCCATCTGATGGAATTGGAAAAAGAAGGACAATCTTAGCCTAAACCCAGCAGAAGAAAAGAAATATCCAAAATTAAATCAGAGATCGATGAAATTGAAAACAAAAGAATCATTCAGAAAATAGTCAAGGAGTTGGCTCTTTGAAAAAAATAAATAAAATAGATAAGCCTTTGGCCAG
>CAUYON010136213.1:0-15668 GCA_963573935.1 Arctocebus calabarensis
TGTGTGTGTGTGTGTGTGTGTGTGTGTATTCTGACAGCAATCTCTTACACACATATACATACACTTACTAGGGCCAGGCGAGGTGGGTCACACCTGTACTCTCAACATTCTGGGAATCCAAGGTGAGTGGATTGACTGAGCTCACAGGTTCGAGACCACCCTGAGCTAGAGCAAGACCCCATCTATAAAAAATAGCAGGGCACTGTGGCAGATGCCTGTAGTCCCAGCTACTCTGGAGGCTGAAACAAAAAAATCACTTAAGCCCAGGAGTTTGAGGTTGCTGTGAGCTATGACACCACAGCACTCTACCAGGGATGACAGAGTGAGACTCTGTCTCAAAAAAATATATATAGATATGTGTGTGTGTGTGTGTGTATTCTGACAGCAATCTCTTATTCTATTAGTATGTTTTAATTAGAACACGAGCAAGGGATATGTTATGAATATTCATGACTAGGTTATTAAAATGCTTAATTGCTGGGATGATTTTAATAACTGTTAATTCATGTAGAGCTACCCATATTTTTGTCATTTCTGGAAGGGAGGAGGTCAAGGGTTAGACATGGGGAATCCTGAAAGGGCAGAAAGTAAGACCTTGTCTCTACTAAAGATAGAAAAACTGAGGCAGAAGGATACTTGAATCCAAGAGTTTGAGGTTGCTGTGAGCTATAATAATGCTATGGCACTCTAAGGAACAAAGTGAATTCTGTCCCCCCCCCCCCAAAAAAAAGATAAAAAGTTGGATGTGGACACTGTCAGTCCAGTAAAGTCCAGTCTGTAACCCTGAGTGGAGGCCATGAGAGGTCCCTGCTTGGCTCCCCCACCTGCTAAGACAGTGTCCCAGTGAGGGGGGTGGGGCCCCATCACATTGGAAATTTTTGATTGGAAAAACAAAATCTAAATGAGTCGTGAATATTCATTAGATTGTGCTCTTTTTTAATATGCATAATTATGTAAATAAGACAGCAATTAAACACCGATTGGGGGATGATTAACATAAAGGCACCAAAATAGAAGGATGCTATTTGGAAGAAGTTTCTGGTGCAGATGAGTATGGGTGGGGTGAGGGAGCTAGGCTAGGGTCCACCATGGCCCAGCATCCAACCTGGCTGTGCATGGGTGGGAGAGGGCTGGCCTGAGTTGGTACCAGTCTGGCACTCATAAGCATCTGGTCTCAAGAGTTGGAGGTGGCGAGACACAGTGGCTCACGCCTATAATCCTGGCACTGTGGGAGGCCTAGGTGGATGGATTGCTTGAGCTCTGCATTTTGAGACCAGCCTGAGCGGTGGACACTATCAGTCCAGTAAAGCCCAGTCTATAACCCTATTAAGGAGGGAAACTGAGGCATAAGGCGGGGCCCCTGGTTTCCAATGAAGGAGGACATAGTCCCTGGCCCTAGGAAAGATCCAAGCAAGCCTTGCTGGGTGCAGAAGATTCTGAATCTTGGGTAAGTGCCCCATATGAGTATTCTAGGAGATAAAGGCCTTGTCCTGGGGACCAAGGTCCTGGTCCCCATACTGGTTAACTCCTGCTGTACCACAGGCCTCTACGCCAGCCTTGCTTCTCTACGACAGGGATTCCATTCTCCATTGCTGGGCTGCTAACCCAGTAGATGGCCCCTGGCAGCTGCTGCTGCTCTTTCAACAAAGGGATGGCCATACCTTCCATATTGGCAGCAGTAGGAAGAGCAAGACTGCAACTTACTGGGAGCTTGCTGTGCTCTGAAACTCTTATGAGCCTTTCTTGCAGGATCAGAAGAGACAACTGAGATACCTAAGTGCCACATGGTCAGGCTTGTGGGGTTGGGGGCTGAGTCTGGGAGGAGGAGGCTTAGTATAAGGGTAAGTACTGTGCCCAGGGTGGATGTGATGGCCGGGTGCTTTGACAGTTGGATAGGAGTTTACCAGCGGAGACAGCTGGTAGAAGAGGTATTGAGCTTATGGACCTGTATATATACTGAGTCCCGGTGTTTGCTGCTGATTGATGTCATATGGGCTGAGTTGAGTGGGGCTGGGTGAGAAAGGTCTCCAGAAGCCTTCTGTGTCTAATGAGGCCAGACAGGGGTGAGGGTGACCCCCTAACTCTCTCCTTCCTGCCCTGCAGGTCTTGAGGACCGGCCCAGTTCCGGCTCCTGGGGCACCAGCGACCAGAACAGTTCCTCCTTCGACCCCAGCCGGGTGAGGAGGCCCTAGTCCTGAGTTTCCTTTTCCTGGAGTGGGGGCATATAGGGAAGATGAGGCAAAGAAGAGAAAGTTAGATGTCAGCCAGCTTCCCAAGGGATTTGGAATCAGAGATAAGGGTTCAAGTCCTAAGTCTGGCACTTGGAAGCAACTATAACGTGGGGGTGGACCTGGGCCCTAGGATCTCCCATCACCCCTCATCCCCTCCCTTCATCATCTCTTCCAGACCTACAGCGAAGGGACCCACTTCAGCGAGTCCCATAGCAGCCTGTCTTCATCTACATTCCTGGGACCCGGGCTTGGAGGTAAGGGCCCAGCGTGGTGCTGTCTTTGATCCCTCTGTAGTGCACACATGCATGAGTGGTGGCCTGCAGGTGCCAGTGTAAAAGCCAAGGCTCACTCAGAGAGCACTGATGGCTATAGCCTCTATCCATCCCCAAAGCAGAGAGGAGGTGGGCACTGCCCAGCTTCCCCTCACATGGCACTCTGACTCAGTGTCTCTTCCTGGGGTTTGGGGCAGGAAGGCAATTCCAGAGCCACCTCCTGCCTGGGGGGAAGTAGACTTAAAAGCCCTAGAAGCTCAGGAAGGGGGCCCAGCACAAGGCAGTAAGAGCCCTCTTATCCCCTTCCATAGCCCGCATCATTGTAATTGAGAAAATCAGGACTTGGACAGGCCTGGATTGCATCCTCTCCACTGTTGATTCTGGGCAAGCACTATCCCCCTTTGATCCTCAGTTTCTCCTTGTGAGATAAGGACTCTCCCAGAGACTTCCCCATGGGAGGTGGTAGGGATGTGTACAGCTGGCTGCACCCTGCTATGTACAAGGGACCATTGTTGCCTGTTTTGTTACTATCCCAGCTCATCCTGCAGACTAGCAAACTTGAGAAAAGCGACCTGTCCAGAGGGCTGTGGCTTGTCAGGAGTTGGCATGGGCTCCATCCTCCAAGGACCATTAGGCTTTGACCATTTGCCCTCCCTCCTGCCTGGTGACCTCCATAGAGTTCCCTCTGCATTCACATACACACCCTCTTTTTGATGGAATCTGGTGCTTGGGGCACACTACCTAGAGACAGTCCAGGGCAGCCCCCTTCCTTGGCACCTTGGCTGCAAAACTTGGAGATTATAATGTCATCCCTCAGCAGCTCTGCACATGAGTTCCCTCTGTTGTCTCCAGGATCCAGGCAGCAGGGCAGTTAGCCACAGTGTTTCTGTTAGCATTCACGAGACCAGAGCAAACAGTGTGGTAGGGGTGCCTGCTGTGGGCACCTCAGCTGTGGTACTGGGTTTAGGTGTTCTGTGTAGGCGTGAACTGTATATGGTCCAAGGCATTATTGGGTCATGGGAAAACAGGCTGGAAGACTTTGGGGGCCTTGGCTTTTACGCTGGACACTGAGGGGAAGCTTCTGACTCAGGCACCATAGGGCAGTCGAGTATCACTTTGCCCACACTGGGATTTGGTACATTGTAGGTTGGAGGCTGAGCGGGAAGGTAATTGCATGAAAGAGGGAGAGGAGGATGAGTCTGAACACCCATCTTGTTTAATGGGAGTTTTATGTCCATTTCCCAGATGAGGAAGGTGAGGTCCAGCCCTGCCTTGTAGCCTGGGGTGGCCACTGCACCTGCAGGGACACTGGGTTTCCCTCTGGCTGTTCCTTCCCTGGCTTCACTGTACTCCCTGCTGGCCTGAGGGCAGGTGGGGCTGATTCAGGCAGTTCCCATGGCCTGGTCTGTCCAGCAGTGCCCGGAGCTTTGTTGTGTCCCCTCCTGGCCCCTCACACACCTGGGATGTGGCCAAGGAGTTGGGAGAGGGAAGGCAGGGGTCCCCACAGCCAGTAGGAGGTTGGAGCAGTGTTAGTCTCCCTGTGGCTCAGGCACCTGTGAATCCTTGAGCTCATTTTTCTCACCTGTGGAACAGGACCAGTGGCTGCTATTGCTAGACACTAGACATGGCCTATGGGACCATGAACATGATCTGTCCCCCTCAAGATCACCATGATGAGGATATGGAAGGGGAAAAAGCATCAGACTCCAGGAGCACTTCCTCTGAAATGTGGGTGAAATTATACGTTTAGAATAAATCAGATTTTTTTTTTTCCTGGTTCGAAAATAACTCAAATTAGTTGAGCATTTTGACTCTTCACCGTTCAGTCAGGTTAAACACCCAGTTTTAATCTGAAAGGGGACTTAAATAGCTCAAGTGCTCAGTCATCCAGGAATCCCTTCAGGTAAGGGTGTATCCAGGTGTCCATGTAGCTGCAGGAGTCTGTCCCTACAGGTGGTTTTCTCAGGCAAACTATGCCCCTTTGGATCCCCAGGCCCTGACCACCCATTGTCACTAATAGTTTGAACCATCACAGGGGTGATGCTTCTTGTTGGCATGTGCGGCACATGCTCCTTCATGAACCTGTGCCATGGAAGCTTAGGGAGCCCTGGGATCTGGTCACTGAGCCTGGTAGACACCATCTACACAGGTCATGTACTCCTCTCCCAGGTCTGTCCCCTGGGACAGACAATACCTCATATGAGCCCAACATGCTCTGGGTGCCAGCAGCTTCTGAACTTGAACAGAAGTAACTAAGGCTCAGGAAGGGCAGGGCCCTGTTGAGGTTCAGGCACAGACAACAGAAAGCTGCACCCAGAGCTCAGCAGTCCCTGCTTCCAGGCAGGGGATGTGTTGTTTCAGCGTTTTTTTGTTTTTGTTTTTTTTAGAGACAGAGTCTCACTTTATCTCCCTGGGTAGAGTGCTGTGGCGTCACAACAGCTCACAGCAACCTCCAACTCCTGGGCTTAGGTGATTCTCTTGCCTCAGCCTCCCAAGTAGCTGGGACTACAGGCGCCTGCCACAACATCTGGCTATTTTTCTGTTTTTGCAGTTTGGCCGAGGCCGGGTTTGAACCCGCCACCTTCGGTACATGGGGCCGGCGACCTACTTGATGAGCCACAGGCGCTGCCCTATTGTCTTTTTTTTTTTTTTATTGTTGGGGATTCATTGAGGGTACAAGAAATCAGTTTACATTGATTGCATTTGTTAGGTAAAGTCTCTCTTACACTCGTGTTTTGCCCCCAAAAGGTGTGGCACACACCAAGACTCTACCCGCCCTCGCTCCTTCCCTCTCTCTGCTCTTCCTTTCCCCACCCCTCCCTCATTCTTTCTCTCTCTGCTCTCCCAACTTATCATCATTATTATTATTATTATTATTTTGAGATAGAGTCTCTCACTCTGTTGCCCCAGGCTAGAGTGCCATGGTGCAATCCACCTGCCTTGTCTCCCAGGTAGGTGCTTAGGTATTACAGGTGTGAGCCAGTATGCTGGTGAGATCCTGAATCTTTAAAAACAAACAAACAAAAAAAAATTTAGCTTGATGATTTCCCACCTTCAGCAGTAGCTAGATAGCTAGGCACTTATGGATGTCTTTTTTTTTTTTTTTTTTAACAAATGGAGGTTGCTAAAGTAATCTTTCTAGGTTGTTTTGACTTGGAAGAGTCGTGGGTGAAGCAGTTTCTCTTAGTCATGCATATGTTGGGATTTCGGATATGAATACTTATCTCTTTATATGGGTTATCCCAAAAGTTGCCCCTAAGTTGCCATAAATACATGGGGAACATGGGAAATTATAGCTAACTGTACCTTTGTTTACAAAATATTCTTTACAGAATTTTACAAAGAAGTAGCCAACATGCAGAGAATATTTTGTAAATATTTTGTAAAATTTTATAATGAATATTTTGTAAATAAAGGTACATTTGGCTACAATTTCTCAATTTCCCCATGTGTGGCAACTTTAGGAGTGACTTTGGGGACAACCTGCAGAGTTCATTTGCATTCTCAATCTTTATAAAAATGAGTATTTCTGGGTGGCACCTATGACTCAGTGAGTAGGGTGCTGGCCACATATACAGAGGGTGGTGGGTTCAACCTGGCCTTGGCCAAACTGCAACAACAACAACAAAAAAATGAGTATTTGTTTTAAAATAGTTTTCAGGGTTTTTTTGTTGTTGTTCTTTGTTTGTTTTATAGAGACAGAGTCTCACTTTATCGCCCTCGGTAGAGCTGTGGCATCACAGCTCACAGTAACCTCCCAACTCCTGGGCTTAGGCCGTTTTCTTGCCTCAGCCTCCTAAGTAGCTGGGACTACAGGCGCCTGCCACAACGTCCAGCTATTTTTTTTTGTTGTTGTTGCAGTTTGGCTGGGGCTGGGTTCGCACCTGCCACCCTCAGTATATAGGGCTGGTGCCCTACCCACTGAACCACAGGTGCTGCCCAGTTTTCAGTTATTTAAGACTTAAGTGTAGGCCTAGCATGGTGGCTCATGCCTGTAATCCTAGCACTCTGGGAGGTCAAGGTAGGAGAATTATTTGAGGTCAGGAGTTCAAGACCAATAAGAATGAGATCCCTCTACAAATAAATGTAAAAGTTATCCAGGCATAGTGGCATGGTACTTGGGAAGCTGAAGCAGGAGGATCACTTGAACTCTGGAATTTGAGGTTGCTGTGAGCTATGATGATGCCATTGTACACTACCCAGGGCGACAGAGTAAAACCTTGTCTCATTAAAGTCTTAAAAGAGTGTGATAATTGGAAACCCCAGAGTTTGTAATAAACTGTAGGTTGTATGCCTTGGTGTCATTGAAACCTAAGACATAGGGTTTATGTTTATGAAGCTGGAGAGTCTTCCTTTGTGCCTTTCAGAGAAGAATAGGCACGGGTCAGAAAAAACCTGTATATAATCTTATTTATTTATTTATTTTTTGTAGAGACAGAATCTTACTTTATTACCCTCGGTAGAGTGCCGTGGTGTCACACAGCTCACAGCAACCTCCAACTCCTGGGCTTAGGCGATTCTCTTGCCTCAGCCTCCTGAGTAGCTGGGACTACAGGTGCCTGCCACAACATTCGGCTATTTTTCTGTTTTTGCAGTTTGGCTGAGGCCGGGTTGGAACCCATCACCTTCGGCATATGGGGCTGGCGCCCTACTCAATGAGCCACAGGTGCTGCCCTATATATGATCTTTTTTGGTTTGAGCATTCTTTATTACTGATATTATAAATGCGTTGGTTAGTAATATGTGTTATGATCCAAGTGCTAAAATTTGCCTAAATGTAAACTATTTGAGATGTATTTCATTTCCTCAATAGAAATATTGTAGGTCTGTAAGTCCAAGAACTTAAATGTAAGCAGTTCAAATAGATTGGTTTTTTTTTAACTAATTATATTTTTCTATAAAATATATGTTACAGGCTCAGCGCCTGTGGCTCAAGCAGCTAAGGCACCAGCCACATACATCTGAGCTGGCCGGTTCGAATCCAGCCCAGGCCCCCCAAACAACAATGATGGCTGCAACCAAAAAATGGCCAGGTGTTGTGGCGGGCACCTGTAGTCCCAACTACTTGGGAGGTAGAGGCAGGAGACTCACTTGAGCCCAGGAGTTGGAGGTTGTTGTGAACTGGGATGCCACAGCACTCTATCCAGGGTGACAGCTTGAGGCTCTGTCTCAAAAAAATTATATCTATATCTATCTATCTATAACAAATATTTAAGACATGTACACCCTTGATTTGATCTGTTCCCTGATGGTACATGTTCATTTTATGATTAAGATAAAAGATTTTAGGATAATTGGATTTGCATTCCAATTAGTCCAGGGTTCAGCTTTCTGCATCTTGATTCAGTTATCCTTTTCTTCTTGTATAGTTCCCAGGGTGCCCTGTTTCTTTCCTTGGAATATTTATCTGTGCCTACACTAGACATATTCCTTTGAATGCTTCAGGGAGTTGTTGACCTCACCCTTCATTGTTACATGCTTTACTTTAGCCCTCTTCTCTCCCATACCAGAGACTTCCTTAAATTATTTCAAGCTGCCTAGAGAATAACTTCTTTTAATGAGTTAGATTTTGGATTTACTTTGATATTATTGCATACCTCTCTGTTATGTTGTTATACTTTTCCATATTCTAGATTCTTACTCTGATTAGTCTCTGTTCTCACATCATAGATGTCCTTCGACCTGAAGTAATAGGTACTGACCAGAAAAAGTGAGTTGTTCAATACTCAGTATGGGAAAGGCCACACCTGTATTAATGAGCACACTACACATGTCACCTCAAAAGAATGAGATCCAAAAGACTGATATTTCAGCCATAAATAGAGGCTTCCAAGTTTACTTGATTAATGTTGATTTAGGAGTTCTTCATCCTAGCCCTTGCTATATTCTAAGCCTCAGTTTCCTCATCTAAAAAATGAAATTATTGGATTAGAAGATCTCTAAGGTCACTCGAGTCACCTCTATTCATATTATCATTATAACCTTGATTTTTTTCTGAATCACCAGTTTAGAAAGTAAAAATACACCTTTGAAAAGACAGAAGAAAGCAAAACAAAACAAAAAAATTCACTTTCATGTCCACATCATTATCTTAATTTTAAAAGTTAATTGTAATCCTATTTTTGAAGCTAAAATAAAGGGTAGTTGGCTACGTACAGCTTTGCCATCTACAATGTAGTGACATCTCCTTTGATATCTTTGTAGTGGTCACTTAAGTTGCAGAGATGTGCACGTGATGGTTTCAGAGTAATTTATATTAGGCATCACCTGTTTTAGAGATACATACTTTTTTTTTTTTTTTTTTTTTTGAGACAGAGTTTCACTCAGTTGCCCTGGGTAGATAGGTGTGATATCATAGCTCACAGCAACCTCAGACTCTTGTGTTTGGGCTTGAGCATTCCTCTTGCCTCAGCCTCTTAAGTAGCCGGGACTACAAGTATATGCCACCACACCATCTCTCTTTTTCATAGAGATGGGGTGTCAGTCTTGCTCAGGGTGGTCTTGAACTCCTGAGCTCAAGCAGTCCACCAGCCTCAGCCTCCCAGAGTGATAGGATTGCAGGAGTGAGCCACCATTCCTGGCACTTTTTCTTTTTTTTTTTGTAGAGATAGAGTCTCACTTGATCACCCTCTGTAGAATGCTGTGGCATCACACAGCTCACAGCAACCTCCAACTCCTGGGCTTAGGCGATTCTCTTGCCTCAGCCTCCCACATAGCTGGGACTACAGGCACCTGCTACAACCACCCGGCTATTTTTCTGTTTTGCAGTTCGGCTGAGGCCGGTTTTAAACCCGCCACCTTTGGTATATGGGGCCGGCGCTCTACTTGGTGAGCCACAGGCACCGCCCTGGCACTTTTTTTTTTTTGAGACATGGTCTCACTTTGTCACCTAGGCTAGAGTGCAGTGGCCAAATCATAGTTCACAACAACCTCAAACTCTGAACTTAAGTGATCCTCCTGCCTTGGCCTTCCAGAGTGCTAGTATTATAGATGTGACCCACTTGTGCCGAGCCCTAGAGATAGATACTTTTGTATAGAGCTGCATAGTTTATTAACTCCATAACGAAGACATCATTTTATTCATTTATGGTGGTTTATCCTATTTACACGATACTTAGAATAGTGGTATGCATGTCCCTGTGTTCAAGAAATGTTAGATTCCTTGAGTGTTCATGAACATTTTAATAAATTGTATCTTATTAAATTTTATAAAATACATTTTTAAAAATTTTAGTCATACAGTTATACTCTCAGTTAGGGCCTTACAATTTTTATTTTAGCATTGCTTTTCATTTTTCAAATAAGTTTTCCTAATATTATTTCATTTATAAATTGAATGACTAATTGGGAGAGTTTCTCTCATCTCACTCTGTCTTGCTTTCAAACAAATCTCTCACCTGCCATCAGCATAATAAAAATACTTAAATTCCATTGCTATTTTCCTGAAGCCATTCTTGTGGGTACATAATCATCTTGTCAGGGAATTTTTTCCAGAATATGCACAAATGCATTATACTCCTAACATTTGTGTAAAACAGTTCATCTGATTCTGCTTTTGTTTTTAAGAAAACATGTGAGGGTGGAACAGTACTCTAGGTTGGGAAATGTTATCAGTTTCCACTGATGTTTTATATATACTCTGTTTTTATATGAAACTCTAAAGGCTCAAACTCTCTGATGCTATAAAGACATGGAAAATGATTCTTAGGATTAGAGGAAATAATGACTAGTGGTTTTTTTTGTTGTTGGTAGTATCTGATAATCCCCCCTCCCTTTAGCTATTCTAGGCATGTTTAGTTGTCAGGCGTTGTAGGACTAAATTGCTAAAAATAACAAATAAGGGGGAGGTGATTGTAAGGCCAGCTTTTGCTCCTGTCTGTAATCCATTTAATTTAGTTCCTAGGGAGAAAGGGCAAAAGGAACATGATGCCATTCTCGTTGAATGAATTTTTGTTTAAACTGCTGACAAGAACGTTTTTTGAGCTTTCCCTTTTCCCAAACCCTATAGGGCTCCTGTACCCGCATTCATTTTCTGTGTGGAGCCAGAGTCTAGAGGCTCAGAGAGCTTGCTGCAATTCAGCGGTTGTGCCAGAGATTAGCTAGGCATTTGTGGTCTTCTGTTAGTCTTTTAATGTGGCTTTTGACGGTAGAAATGTGCAGTTAGCCTGTAAGAAAGAGTGAGAGTGAGTATGGTGGTTTGAAAATGGGAGAGTTGGTGTGTGAATAAAAATAATCTTTCTCGGGAGGCGCCTGTGGCTCAGTGAGTAGGGCGCCGGCCCAATATACCGAGGGTGCTGGGTTCAAACCTGGCCTCGGCAAAACTGCAACAACAACAGCAAGTCTTTCTCTTTAGTACTCTCCCTTAGTATTCAGAGTCAGGTTGTTTGATAAACTTAACCACACATGTGACTCCAGTACACCTGCATGTAATTCTGTCCCACACAGCTCTGCTTTGATTTGGCTCTTGACCTTTGTATGCCTTCCCTTCTTTCCAATATAGAAACAACTCTCTGTACAGATAACAATCTAGCACTTGGTTTGTAGGGCTGTTGAAGATCACTGAAGGAATGATTTAAATGCCTTTCCTATTCCCTGCTGTGTATTTACTAGTGTTGGAGGGTGTGAAAACTAGGCACAAATTTTCAGTTATATTTCTGGTGTTCAGGTTCTGTGTTGACTCACTTGGGGGCTTATTGAAAAAAATTTTTTTTTTGCAGTTTTTTGGCCAGGGCTGGGTTTGAACACACCACCTCCGGCATATGGGGTTGGTGCCCTACTCCTTTGAGCCATAGGCACCGCCCTGAATTTTGTATTTTTAAGTTGCATATTGATTTTTGTATTCTGAAGTTTCCATCTCAAATCCTTTCCTTTGTGTAATTCCTTTTCTGATAGTGGTGGTGGGGCATCTGAACCTGACTACTTTAGCACTAAAGGAAAAAAATAGATTGCTTTTATTAAGAGATTCTGGGGAGGCTTGGCGCCTGTGGCTCAATGGGCTAAAGCACCAGCCACGTGAGCTGGCGGGTTCGAATCCAGCCCAGGCCCACCAAACAACAATGACGGCTGCAACCAAAAAATGGCCGGGCATTGTGGCAGGCGCCTGTGGTCCCAGCTACTTGGGAGGCGGAGGCAAGAGACTCACTCGCTTGAGCCCAGGAATTGGAGGTTGCTGTGAATAGTGCCACAGCACTCTATCCAGGGTGACAGCTTGAGGCTCTGTCACCAAAAAAAAAAAAAAAAAAAAAGAGATTCTGGGGAGTGCAGTGGGGAGGCACTGGGAGATATCTTCAGAAAGCCTATGTTGATGAAAATCCCGATATTTACCTAAATCTTTGAGTTCTGAGCAATTAGACACTGCAGGCTTTGGAAATGCATATTTAGACATTTCTTAACTCAACCAACCTACTTTACTTCCTAGTTTAATGAAAGTCTATTGCATTATCCAGGTGACAGATGATGGCAGCTTGGACCAGGATGGTGGCAGTGGAGGTGGTCAAACTCTAAATATATTTCAAGGTAGAGCCAACGTGACTGGGTATAGGAGTGAAAGAGAGGAGTCAAAAGCTCTGAAGTTTTGTACTGCTGATCAAGGAATCATACCTTTTGGAGAGATGTAGAATGGGTTCATGGGAGAGTGGGCATTTACCTGGGCTTTGAAGATCAGTTAGAACTTTGCTAGATGTGGCTGTGGGCAAGGAGAGGGCATTTTAAGTGAAAGAAGTCTGAAAGTGGAGGGGAGGCTGCAGGAGAGGGTTAGAGTGGGAAATGAGTCCCAAGCTGGGGTGGGGAACCTATGGCCTCCTAGATCCTTAAGCATGGCCTTTTGACTGAATCCAAATTTTATAGAACAAATCCTTTTATTAAAAGAGTACCACAGGAAAAGATAAAGTTTTTTTTCATTTCCTTTGGTGCTTGAAAAAGAACAACCCTGAAATCAGAAAGCTACAGGTTCCCTACCCCTGGAAGGGAAAAGGAGTTAAAGCTAAAGTAAATGAAGTTAGCATTGCTTCTGCTCATTTTGGCTAGTCCTGGTGCCCATGCTTTTTATTCATTGTGGTCTCCATTCAGCATTCCTTGTATACTGGGCTCCACAGAGATTGTCCTGCTGCAGACATTCCACATGTTTATAGGAATGTGCTATTGCTGATTTAGAGATCAGTGTCTCCTAGTCTGTTTTCAAGTTTCAAAACTAATTATAAAAGTAAATTGAAAGACTGGTTTGAGCCATGTTGCCTTTGAGATACTATTAGACACCCAAGTAGAGGTTTTTTGGTTTTCTTTTTTTCTGAGACAGAGCCTCAAGCTGTCACCCTGTGTAGAGTGCTGTGGTGACGTAGCTCACAGCAACCTCTAACTCCTGGGCTTAAATGATTCTCTTGCCTCAGCCTCCCAAGTAGCTGGGACTACAGGCGCCTGCCACAATGCTGGCTATTTTTTGGTTGTAGTTGTCATTTTTGTTTGGCAGGCCCAGGCTGGATTTGAACCCGCCAGCTCTGGTGTATGTGGCTGGTGCCTTAGCTGCTTGAGCTACACGGTTGAGCCCTAAGTAGAGATTTTGAATAGATAGTGGGATACATGAATCTAGAACTCTAGGCTAGGGAAATAAAGTGGAGAATTGCTATAAATTGTCAATTTATAGATGGCGTTTTAAGACATAGACCTGGATTAGGTCAGCTAAGGGAAAAGGGTAGCTAGAGAAGGGGCAGGGTTCACGATCTGAGCCCTGGTAGCAGGATATAAAGCACTTTGTAGAGGTGTTGGATGGAGTGCATTGGGAGCTCAGAGAATAACCGATGGGCCAGTCTCTGCTGAGAAGGGGCCAAGCTGCAGGATTGGGATCAATTACCTCCTTGGTTAGGGGACTACTTTTTCATGGGTTGTCCAGGCCTATGGCTTTGTGGTGGTAGGAGGTCCTAGCACTTCTGTTAGACCTGAAGTGGCCTTCCCTTACTGACCCTAGAGCTGGGCAGTCCTGGTCAGTTGGCCATGGGAGGGATTACAGAAGATAGAGGCTGATATCAAGGTAAGCTCAGAGCTGTGCTATCTGTGAGGCCCCACTTCAGTGAGGGAGTAGCTGAACACAGTCCGTGTAGAGCAGTGGTTCTCAACCTTTGGGTTACGACCCACGGGAACTATATTAGAGAGTCATGGCATTAGGAAGGTTGAGAACCACTGATGTAGGATATAGGAGATGAGAAATCTGCCATTTATCTGTGCTATCTTGAGTAAAATTTGAAGGAGGTGGGTACTTGCATGGCAAAAGCAAACATGCTTGCTAGCTTTGAACTAGTTTTAAAGGCTAAAAGGTCCCTAAAGGGATTTTTTTTTTTTTGAGACAGAGCCTCAAGCTGTCACCCTGGATAGAGTGCTGTGGCATCCCAGCTCAGAGCAACCTCCAATTCCTGGGCTCAAGCGAGTCTCTTGCCTCCGCCTCCCAAGTAGCTGGGACTACAGGCGTCTGCCAGAACGCCTGGCCATTTTTTGGTTGCAGCTGTCATTGTTCCGCAGGCCCGGGCTGGATTCGAACTTGCCAGCTCAGGTGTACGTGGCTGGTGCCTTAGCCCGTTGAGCCACAGGCGCCGAGCCTCCTAAAGGGATTTTTATGGTAATTAATGCCTTCACTTTTCTCTGTGCACACTAGTACCTATGCACATGAACTTTCCTACTCTTTTTGAGACCAACTGTGTACTAAGAAAAGCTCCAGCCATTGGAATTTTTCTAATTCATCTTGAAGATTCTTAGCAAGTAATAGACCCTGCTTGTTTTTCCTCTGTGTATAGCATAATGCCTAGGCATAAGAATTAAGAAGATGAACTCTGGAATCATATAAATATGAATTTGAACTCTGATTACCATCTTGGGTAAATTACATACTCAGTATTTTTAAGCCTAAATAAGCTTGTCTGTAAAATGGCAACAACAGCAATAGTGTTGGGATGGAGAGAGACACAATAAATAACTTTTAATACCCGCCAAGAATGAAACCAATTGAAAGTCAAATGGATATAAAAATTTCACCATTTTATATATTTTACCTTTAATACTGATAAAGATTAGATTGAAGGATGTGCCTTTTGTGTGCAGCAATAATAGGTTTCTAATATTGACGCAGAGTTAGGCATAACATATTAGATGAACTCACCCTAAGACCTCTCTGTTCGTTCAGGACAACCACAGGTCTCTGTGTAGAGTCAGGCAGAGTCTATCTCTCACTTCCAAGGAAAACGTATACCTTCTGCACACAAGCAGCTCCTGGCAGTGCAGAATAGGCTGAGCTGCAGTTTTTTTCTCCCAAACAAGCCAATCAGGGAAGCCACAGGTCTTCCCCAGAGTAGATTGAGGAGGCTAATGAAGACTGGAGGTGAGGATAATAAGCATTTCTCCCTTATGAAAAGTACCTGCCTTGTAACATAATACATTTCAGTCATTTGGTGCTGTACCTGGCACATAGTAAATGCTAAGTGCAGGATTTTATTATTTGCCTATGGTGTATGCTCAGCAGCTACTATTTACTTATTGAGCGTGTTGCCACCAAGTGCTTATAAAAGATAATTTTTTTTTTCTAGACTGGTGATACCTGCTTCAGAAGCTATTTTTTTTCTAATTTAGGAAAAATTTAAAAATTAAAGCTAATTTAACAAACACTTGTGCATTTATCACCCAGTGTTAACAAATGTTGCATTTTATATTTACTTTTTTGTTCTTTTTTTTGTTTGTTTTAGAAAAGTAAAACAAAAGTAAATGACATTTGAGTCTTTTTTATAAGACACTCCAATCTCATTTCTAGTCTCCAGAAGCAATAACAACCAAGGATTTGATCTGTATCTTTACATCCCATAGTTTATATGCATCTTATATTCAACGGATGATACTATGTTTATATCTTTCACCAGCTTGCTTTTTTCATTTAATAGCAAGATTTTGAGCTCCATTCATACCAGTTAATAGTCATTTGTTCTAACTACTGTGGAGCATTCCATAAGAACAGAACCTTTCTGTATTTTATTTAAAGGCCCCACTCAGAGCCTGTGGCTCAGCGGGCTAAGGCGCCAGCCACGTACACCTGAGTTGGCGGGTTCGAATCCAGCCCGGGCCCGCCAAACAACAATGACGGCTGCAACCAAAAAATGGCCGGGCGTTGTGGCGGGCGCCTGTAGTCCCAGCT
>CAUYON010136217.1:0-11574 GCA_963573935.1 Arctocebus calabarensis
CATATACCACAGCTTGTTAATCCATTCCTGGATTGGTGGGCATTTAGGTTGTTTCCACATTTTGGCGATCGTAAATTGAGCTGCAATAAACAGTCTAGTGCAAGTGTCCTTATGATACAAGCTTCTCTAAAGAAGACAGACGAATGGCTAACAAACATATGAAAAAATGCTCATCATCCCTAATTATTAGAGAAATGGAAATCAAAACCACCCTGAGATACCATCTAACTCTAGTGAGAATGGCTCACATCACAAAATCTCAAAACTGCAGATGCTGGCGTGGATGTGGAGAGAAGGGAACACTTTTACACTGCTGGTGGGACTGCAAACTGATACAACCTTTTTGGAAGGAAGTGTGGAGAACTCTCAAAGAACTCAAGGTAGATCTCCCATTTGATCCTGCAATCCCATTACTGGGCATCTACCCAGAAGGAAAAAAATCATTTTATCATAAGGACACTTGCACTAGGCTGTTTATTGCAGCTCAATTTACAATTGCCAAAATGTGGAAACAGCCTAAATGCCCACCAATCCAGGAATGGATTAACAAGCTATGGTATATGTACACTATGGAATACTATTCAGCCATTTAAAAAATGGAGATTTTACAGCCTTTGTATTAACCTGGATGGAAGTGGAACATATTATTCTTAGTAAAGCATCACAAGAATGGAGAAGCATGAATCCCATGTACTCTATTTTGATATGAGGACAATTAATGACAATTAAGGACACAGTGGGGGTGAGGGAAGGGGAGAGCAGAGAGAGAAAGAATGAGGGAGGGGTGGGGAAAGAAAGAGCAGAGAGAGGGAAGGAGCGAGGGGGTGGGGTCTTGGTGTGTGCCACGTCTTTTGGGGGCAAAACAGATTGTAAGAGGGACTTTACCCAACAAATGCAATCAGTGTAACATAGTTTCTTGTACCCTCAATGAATTCCCAACAATTAAAAAAAAAAAAAAAAAAAAAGAGTTACAGAGCTAGGATTAAAGACTGCGTCTGCCTGCTTTCAGAGCCCAGGCTCCTACCCTACAGGCCGCTCTGCCTTCCTCCAGACTTGCAAGCTGAGTGTGTATCTGCTAAAATCCACATATACAGGGCATCCTCTCTGGAAATTGAGTACCGCCTTGTACTTCCACTTGTTATGTGCACTGCCTCCTCCTAGCATTGAAGTATGTCAGTATGTCATATGTCAGATAGTGTTCTGCATCCATGTGAGCCCAGCTAGAACAACACAGCTTTGAGCATGGGCAAAAATCCACTTTGTTTTCTATTGTGTTTTTAGAGACAACATCTTGCTCTGTTGCCCAGGCAGAAGTGCAGTGGCATGATTATAGCCCACTGTAGCCTCGAACCCCTTTGCTCAAGGGATCCTCCCATCTCAGCTTCCTGAGTAGCCAGGATTAAAGGCATGCACCAACATGCTTGGCTGATTTTTTTTTTTGTTCATTTTTTTAAGAGACAGGGATCTCACTATGTTACCCAGGCTGGTCTCAAATGCCTGGCCTCAAGCAATCCTCCAGCTTTGGCCTTCCAAAATGCTGGCATTATAGGCGCAAGCCACCATGCCCAGCCCCACAACACTTTAGAATGTTACTGATATCAAGCCCAGGGTGGCCAACGATATGTTATTCCAGGTGCAAAAATGGGAAAGAGAATTCACATTCTTTGTCATGAGCGCTCTCTTGACTGGGTTCTTGACTTGGCTCATGTGACACAACGATCTCACAGGGACAGTGCCCAGCACAGCTACCAACAGTATTCCTTGATCATTAATATAAAGAGGTTCTAGCAAGGGATACCATAACTACAACCATGTGAGACATGGACCCCATATAATGGGAGACAGGGCCTAAGCCCCATTTTTGTCACTCATTCCAACCTGCGAGGTACATTCTAATTTTCTGTCAGTTTAGCTTTAGGTAGAACAGAGATGAGCTCTGCACACAGCCTCTCCCATCAAATCTGAAGCATTTGTTCTTTTTGGCTAATGGGTCTCCAGGTGCTGCCACCCCAGTTTCCTCTGTTCTGGTGCAGGGTGCGGCTGTGCTGAAGAGGTAGGTGCGCAGGTGCTGTGCTAGAGTTTTCTTTAAAGCTACCAAAACACCATAAATTTGAATTTTTTCAGATTTGTGCTCAGGAATACATAGCCTTGAGTTTATCAAGAAATTTTAATAAAATTTTAGACTTCCTAAAGACTTTTCCATGTTAACAAGTTAGACTTTAGATTTATTAATACTAAAATATGTGTAGTTGTTGTTTACTCAACAAATATATAATAAGCCATTATGTGCAATTCTGGGTACTTTGAATGAAAAAAGATGAGGAAAACATGGACCATAATCTAAATGAATTATTAAACTAGAAAAGATGCAAACACATTCACCAATAACTATAATACCTGGCAGGGAATGCTATATTTATTTTTATCCTTGTGTTGTTTCTACTATGATACTATTTCCATTCATTCATTTGATTGTTCCCTTCTGGGTTACTGTAAAGACTCCCTGAGCGAGGGCTCCTCTGCTCCTCACCCAATTTTTACCTGTTCCTAGAATAAATTAGCCCTCCTTTCGTCCAATACTGGGAAGGAAGGGGTGTGGGGCTGGGGGACAGACACAGTGGAGATGTACACCCAAGCAGGGGCCAGTGGAGATTATCATTACTTCCTATGGCCTCTGCACACTTTTAAGCCATGAACTTCTCACTCCTGATATCTCACCTTTCTTCAACCTCCTGCCCCACCTCTGAGAAAGGCAGTAACCATTGGGTCCTTGGCAATCAGTATTGAAAGATTAAGAATTGATTCTGGCACAGCTAAAGACACAACAAGTAAAGCAAAAAGACAACCTTCAGAATGAGAAAAGATATTTGCATGGTCTGAATCTGACAAAGGGTTCATAACTAGAATCTACAGAGAACTCAAATTAAGCAACAAAAGAGCAAACAAACAAATGAAAAAAAGAGTAAACAATCTCATCTACCCCTGGGCAAGAGATATGAACAGAACCTTCTCTGAGGAAGACAGACAAATAGTTTACAAACATTTTTAAAAAATGCTCATTGTCCCTGATCATCAGAGAAATGCAAATCAAAGTCACCCTGAGATGTCACCTAACCCCAGTGAGAATAGCGCACATCACAAAATCTCAAAGTTGCAGATGCTGGCATGGATTTGGAAAGAAAGGAACATTTTTACATTGTTGGTGGGACTGCAAACTAATACAACCTCTTTGGAAGAAAGAATGGAAAATCCTTAAACAACTCAAATTAGACCTCCCATTTGATCCTGCCTTCCCAGTACTAGGCATCTACTCAGAAGAAAAATAAATAATTTTATCATAAGGACATTTGCCCTAGATCGTTTACTGCAGCTCGATTTATAATCACCAAAATGTGGAAATAACCTAAACGCCCATCAATTCAGGAATGGATTAACAAACCGTGGTATATGTACACCATGGAATACTATTCACCCATTAAAAAAGATGGAGACTTTACATCTTTTGTATTAACCTGGATGGTGTTGAAATGCATTTTTCTTAGTAAAGTATCACAAGAATGGAGAAGCAAGAATCCAGTGTCCTCAATACTAATATGAAGCCAATAGACGATCTACTACATGCTGATGTAACAGAAAAACTCAAATCAATTCAAGAAGAGGGGAGGAAGAGGAGAGAAGGGAGGGGGATGGATGTGCTCCCACTCAATGGGCACAATATTAGGGTATATGGCACACCTCTTGGAGGTGTGACACAATTATGTTTGTACGAATGCAAACATTGTAACCTAATTCTTGGTTATCCTCAAATTAACATGAAACAATAATAATAAAAAAAGAATTGACTCTGAACATAGAAATTCAGCCAGAATTGGGAAGTGATAACATATTTTGCCCAATTTTTATTTCTCTGAAAATTGACTCATTGAATCCTTTTAGATGGAGTTGAAGGCAAACCTTTGCTGTAGGGCAGATTATCACCTTAGTGTAGATAATAAATGCTAAGAAGATTCCAGTATTTCAGGGTGTGAAACAAGGGTACAGCTGTCCTGGAACTACTTCATGCAGGATGGTGGAGGTGGTGGGGGGCGTTATTTCTAGGAGGAACATGAATCTACTTAAAAGGGAGATGGGCTAGTGGTTCTACTAACTGAAGGAAGTGAACAGTGAATTTCAGGTTTCTCTCACTACAGGAATCTGCCTTCTCCTTTTACTAATCCTTTCACCATAATGTGTCCCTGCCAGGATCAGAAATCAGAAAAGTTGTAGCTCTCTTAATTACAAGAAAAGTTTTATATTCTGTATATTTTGTCCTCACATAAGGAAGAGTTTGTTTCACTTAACTGCTTTTTAATCCTCTCTTCTCCTAAGGAGATGCAAGCTGAAGTATCCAGTGGTTTAGCAAATATGTGCATATGTGTGCAGAATAAGAGAAAGATAATGCAAATGTGACGAAGTGCTCACAATCATAAGTCTAAGTAGAGGGTACTCACTGTACTGGTCCCGCAACATCTCTTTAGTTTTGAAATTTTTCAAACATGTTGATTCCATTGATACATACAACATGGATAAATTTCAGAAACATTTTTTTAAGTCAGAGAAGCCAGACACAAAGAAGTACATACTATAAAGGATTCTATTTATAGGGCACTATGGAAACAAATAAACAGTACAAACAGAAAAAGTCCAGCGATCAATTACAAATACTCTAGAAACCAATGGAAAAGTAGAAAGTCTAAGTAAAGAAATGAAAGAAAAAAAGAAACAAATGGAAATTTTAGAACTGAAAAATACAACAACCAAATTGAATTTGAAATCTCAAACTCCAAACATAAAGTTAAAAAAATACATACCTAAATATGTCATACCAAAACAAATAAAAATAAAAACAAAGAAAAACTCTTGAAAACAACTGAAGAAAATGTATCTATTAAAACTTTTGAAAACAACTGAAAAAATATATATATTCCCTGCAGGGGAACAACAATTGAAATGCTATAGATTTCTCCTCAGAAATCATTTATCTCAGTAATAGCTAGACCTAGAGATAGAAAATCATCAAGGAGAAGAAATAAGTGGAAGATATCAGCCAACTAGAAGTTTCAAGCCAACTAGAAAAATCATCCAGGAGCTGAAATAACTTGAAGATTCCATCAGCCAGCTAGATTAAACACCTATGTAACACTCCAGCCAGTGATGGCAGAATATGCATTCTTTTCAAGGATATGAAGGAAATTTACAAAGATAGACCATATCCTTTGTCATGACAAATTTAGAAAAATTAGAATCGTACAATATATGCTCTTTGACCATAATAAAATTGAACAGAAATCAATAAAAGAAAGACAATAGAAAAATCACTACATACTTATAAATGATTTATGGGTCAAAGAGGAAGACATAAGAAAAATAAGAAAATATTTTTAACTGAGTGAAAATGCAAATACAACATAAAAATGTATGATCTCTTTTTTTATTAAACCATAGCTGTGTACATTAATGCAATTATGGGGTGCAATGTGCTGGTTTTATATACAATTTGAAATACTTCCATCAAACTGGTTAACGTAGATCTCATACATTTTTGCAACTAATGTAGTTGCAACAGCATTGCAACTAAAGCAATGCTAGAGGGAAATTTATGGCATTAAAATGCTTACATTTGAAAAGGAGGAAAGTCTTGAATCAATAATATAAGCTTCCACCTTTAGAAATAGGAAAAAGTACAGTAAAACACACCCAACAAGGGCAGAGGGAAGGAAATAACAGGTAGTAGCAAGCAATGAAATTGAAAACAGAAAATGGTAGAGAAAAATCAATGAAACTCTAAGGTGATTCTTTGAAAAAACTCAAACTGATAAATCTCTACGAACACCGATAAAGCAAAAAAGAGAAAAGATACAAATTATCAATATTTGGAATTAAAGAAGGGATATAATTACAGATCTGGCATTAAAAAACTAATAAGCCAATAAAAAGAATACCATGAATATCTCTAGCATATATACTTCAGATGAAATGAACCAGTTCCTTGAAACTGCAAGCTACTAAAAACGTGTCCAAGTTGAAAGAGACAATTTAAATTGTACTATAGACTCGGCGCCTGTGGCTCAACGGGCTAAGGCGCCAGCCACGTACACCTGAGCTGGCGGGTTCGAATCCAGCCCAGGCCTGCCAAACAACAATGACGACTGCAACCAAAAATTGGCTGGGTGTTGTGGTGGGTGCCTGTAGTCCCAGCTACTTGGGAGGCGGACTCGCTTGAGCCCAGGGAATTGGAGGTTTCTGTGAGCTGTGATGCCACAGTACTCTATCCAGGGTGACAGCTTGAGGCTCTGTCTCAATAAATAAATAAATAAATTGTACTATAACTATTGAAGAAATCTAATGTATAGTTAAAAGCCTCCCCGCCCCCCCCAAAAAAATCTCCAGGGGCATATGGTTTTACTGGTGAGTTCTACCAATTGTTTAAATTAGAAAAAAATATACATCCCATACAATCTCTTCCAGAAAATAGGAAAGGAACACTTCCTAACTCATTTTATGAGGCTAACACTACAATGATAGCAAAATCAAATATAGTATGAAAAAAATATAGACCATTATGTCTATAGAGCACTATACCATTGTATGTTTTTGGACATAAATGAAGATATCCTCAACAAAACATTTGCAAATCAGATCCGACAAAGTGTAAAACAAAGAATACATCATGGCATAAAGGAGTTTATGCCAGAAATGCAAGTATGGTTCAATATTTGAATATTAATCAATGTAATCTACTATAGAAAAGGAAGAAAAAACATATGATTTTATTAACTGAGGCAGAAAAAGCACTTGACAAAATTTAATGTCCATTCATGGGAAAAAAACAAAACCTCTTAGCAAGTTTGGAATAGAAAGAAACTTCCTCAATGTGATAATAAACACTCTCAAACTTTTAGCTAACATTACACTTTTCCCATAAAATCAGGCAAAAGACAAGGAGTTCATTTCAACTAGTCAGTGTAATAAAAAGGAAAAGAAATAAAATGCAAACAGATTGGAAAGAAAGGCACTGTTCCTTTTTGAAGATTCTATGGTTGCTTATATAAAACTTTTGAAGAATTATACAAAAAACCCAACAAACTTTCTAGAATTAATAAGAGAGTTTAGCAAGGCCACAAGACACAAAGTCAATGAGCAAAGGCAAATTGTGCTTCTATGTATTAGCAATATACAATTAGAAATCAGAATTAAAGCAATAAAATTCATAATAGATTTTCAAATAAATAATCTCACAAAACATTCACATTTCTCTGAGCTGAAAGCTAAAAACAGCTGATAAAAGAAACTAAAGATAAATAAATGAAGAAGTAAGGCATGGGCCATGTGTTAGAAGAATCAATATTGAAGAAATACAGTTAACAGCATCCTTTTTTTTTTTTTTTTTTTTGGTAGAGTCTCACTTTATCGCCCTTGGTAGAGTGCTGTGGCGTCACACAGCTCATAGCAACCTCCAACTCCTAGGCTTAGGCGATTCTCTTGCCTCAGCCTCCCAAGTAGCTGGGACTACAGAGCATCCTTACTGATTCACATATGCAAGTTTCAACTTGCTTGGCTTATTGGTGTGCTGACTGGGCAACTTTTGTGTACAACTGTGCAATTTTACGTTTGTCTTTTGTGTTTCTCAAAACTTTCATAATGACCCATGTAGAAGCAAGATCAATGAAACAGTAGAACGAGGAGAGAGTGAAAGGAATAGATCCATGCAAATATAGCAACTTATCTTTTAGAGTCTTTAAAAATTAGTAGACTTTGTTTTTTACAACAGCTTAGATTTATTTTTTAAAAACCAAGTATAAAGAATTTTTTATATACTATATACTCCTTCATACAATTTTTCCCATTACTACCTTACACTTCCTACAGTTAATAAACCAGTATTGATATGTTATTATTAACTATATAACTATTACTATTATTAACTATAAAATCCATGGTTTATTCAGATTTCCTTGTTTTTTTTTTTAATTTTTTTTTTTGTGGTGACAGAGTCTCACTTTATCGCCCTCAGTAGAGTGCTGTGGAGTCACAGCTCACAGCAATCTCCAGCTCTTGGGCTCAAGCGATTCTCTTGCCTCAGCTGCCCAAGTAGCTGGTTCTACAGGCGCCCACCACAGCACCTGGCTAATTTTTTGAACCCTCAGCCCTCGGTATATGGGGTCGGCATCCTACTAGCATGTAATGTCTTTTTTACAGTTAAAGCATTCCATTCATGATACCATGTTACATTTATTTGTCATATCTCCTTGGGCTTCTCCTATCTGTGACAATTTCTCAGGAATTCCTGGGTTTTGATGACTATGTCAGTTTTAAAGATCACTGGTCATGTATATTTAAAATGTGGGATAGCCCTCTATGGAAAGTGCTGGATCTTTCTTGTGATTGGGGATATGAATTTTGGGTGGAGGATCACTGAGGTAAAGTGCTATTTTCATCACACCATGCCAAGGATGCATATTTTATTAATAGATATATTACTATTAACATTGACCTTGATTAGCAACTGAAATCATTATAAAGTTTCTCTTCTTTCTACACTGAATTCTTTGGAAGGAAGCCACTTTGCAAAGTCCACACTTAAGAAGTGGGAGTAATGCTGCCCCTCCTTTAGAGTAGAATGTCTACATAATTTATTTGGATTTTTTCTTTTTGATACAGACTCTTACTGTGCTGCCTGAGCTGGAGTGCAGTGTCATCATTACAGCTCCCTAAACCTTGAACTTCAGTGATGAAGCCATCTTTCTGCTTCAGCTTCCTGAGTGGCTGTGACAACAGGCATCCCCCACCTACACACACACAGCTAATTTATCTATTTTTTTTAAGAGATGGAGTCTTGCTATGCTGCTCAGGCTGATCTTGAACTCTTGGACTTAAGGGATTCTCTCAACTCAGATACCCAAAATGCTAGGATTACAGGCATGAGCCACCACACCTGCCCTGGAATTCTTCTTCATAGGAGATTGGTCTTTTCTCCCCCATTTATTTATTTATTCAATATTTATTTATTCATTAAATCAACCAATTAATAATTTATTGACATCAGTATGGATTCATGGATATTTATTTTTCTACTTTAGTTTACAATTCCATGCTACTTTATTCATTTTCTTGTTTAAAATGTCACAGCTTTGGCCATTGGGGACCCTTTCAGTTGGCTCCTGTGTTCCCTTGACATACCACTATCCATGTGGAGTTTTGTTTTTGTTGTTCTTTGGCTTTTTCTTTCTTTCTTTTTTGAGAACTCTTTCTTACTTTCTGGCACTTCAAGATGCTCCAGGCTTATTCCATATTTTTCTTGCTCCGTTTCTGGGATCAGTCATTTCTCTAAGAAGTCCTGATTCTTTTTATTGGAGAATGGTGTGAGAAACCAAGATCTGGAGTCTAAGTGTGCTTTTTGCTACTATATTGTCATTTTTTTCCCAGCATTTTCAACTGGTAGAGCAAAGAAATATGTGTGTATACCAACCTATTCATATACACATATCTCTAAATATTTCTATATGAACTCATCTGTAGATATATTAGGTTCTTTTTCTTTCTTTGTTAGCAGTTATTATTATCTTGTTACAAAATACATATTGAGTGATATGCTCTGTGCTAAGGACTCAATACCTTAGCCCACGGGTCCTATCCACTTGAGGTCCTGTCTCCATGCTAACAGAAGCCTATATTTTAGGTTCTTATTGACTCTACTCCCTTCTATATGGATTATTCCTGCCCTCTCCTCTTGCTTATCTACAACTTCCCACCCACTCCAATGATAAGAAACATGGCCTCCACTATGTACTATTTATTTTTTAATGACATTATACATGTATAGCAGTATCAGAACTGTTAACTTGTGCCCAACTTCAACAGCTTGTTATTAAATAACTTTATCAACCAAAGTACAGTGTTTACATGCAGTTCCTTTTGTCTTTAGCCACATATCCTCCACTCATTTCTGAAGTTACTTAGTTCAGCACCCTTTACTCTTCCCACTTTAGTAATGTTGTTTCATACATTTGTAATACAGTTAGATTCTCTTGTCACAGTCTACATTTTTATTCTGGGATTTGAGACCTCCTAAACCATGATTTAAAAATTTGCCTACATTAAGGTTCATTATACATGTAGTAAAGTTCTATAGGTTTTAGCAAATGAATAATGTTATATGTCTACCATTACAATATCATATAGAATAGTTTTGCCATATTAAAATTCCCTGGCGGAGTAACAGCTTCCTTGCAACTGGGCACGGTAAGATTGGGGAGAGAGGACTTCAGGCATCTCTGGCAGGTGGGATCTGCCCAGAAACTTCCCTTTGGGGGCACAGGGAGACAGTGTGAGACTTCTGGACACCCTGAGGAAGGCAAAAGCAGTGGAGATTGGGCAAGTGGTTGCATGTGTTCCTTCATTCTAATCCTATCGGCTGTTGTGGGTGGGGCAACAGTGGGACTGCAGACTGGAAAGGCCTTGACTGTGAGCTGTTTGGGTTTCTTTTGGAATTGGCACTCAGTTGAACTGCCTTGGGAGAACGTGGGCAAGAGTGCAAGGGGTCTTTGAGTGTTGTCTGGGGCCCCAGACTGGGCCACTGAGCCAGACGGAGCTACCAGTGTTTGGTTGTGGGCTGTGTAGAGCCATTGTGGGAGAACTGCCCTGGCAAGCTCCATTCTCAGGGTCCCAGAACAAACATCAGGTGGGCACAAGTAATCTAGTGACTGAGCAGCCTAAAGTCAGGGACTGAGATGCCTTGCAGCCTTAGCCCTCAGAGGCATAGGGTGAGACTGGTTTTGGCACACTGGATAAGTGGATAGTCACTTAAGGAATGATCCCAGCCACAAGCACTTTCCTGGGAAAGCTTCTGTTTAGCCCAAGTTAGCATTAAAAGTGTCTTCTAAGCAGGCTGAGGAGGATTTAAGCTCTCCACCCTGCGGGGTTTGAGAAATCATTAGAGGCACAGGGTCACTCCCTACAAAGATCTAGTAAAAACAGAATGATTCTGCCAGGGTCTGCTCTGGGGGAGACATCTCCCCAACTCTGAGGACGGTCATAGGCAATAGTGAAAAATAATCATGAGGTGGAATCAACAGAAAAACTCTGGCAATATGAATAATCAGAGTAGATTAACTCCCTCAAGTAACAACAAGGTAGATACACCACAAGATCCCTTGCATAAGCAAATGGCCAAGATGTCAGAAATCGAATTCAGAGTCTGGATAGCAAATAAGATCAGTGGAATGGAGGAAAAGATGGAACAAGAATTTCAAGCCGTAATCCAAAAGATGACCAAAGAGATGTCTCAAGAGTTCAATGAATTCAAAGACAAAATGATCAAAGATTTTTGACACATTGAGACAAGAAGTTGTAGCCCTCAAAGATCTGAGAAATACAGTAGAATCCCTCAATAACAGAATGGAGCAAGCAGAAGAAAGGATTTCTGACATGGAAGACAAAGCTTTCGAATGCTCCCAAACTTCCAAAGAGGAAGAGAAATGGAAGGCAAAAATGGATCATTCTCTCAGACAGCTCTGGGATAACTTGAAGAAAACC
>CAUYON010136222.1:0-18055 GCA_963573935.1 Arctocebus calabarensis
GCTTGGTGTTTATTAGTATTGCCATTTGACTGAATCTCAGAAGGGTTAACTTTTTTTTTTTAATTTTTATTAAATCATAATTCTGGAGCGGCTCCTGTGGCTCAGTGAGTAGGGCGCCTGGCCAAACTGCAACAAAAAATAGCCAGGCATTGGGCACCTATAGTCCCAGCTACTCGGAAGGCTGAGGCAAGAGAATCGCTTGAGCCCAAGTGCTGGTGGTTGCTGTGAGCTGTGTGACGCCACGGCAATCTACCAAGTGTGATAAAGTGAGACTCTGTCTCTACAAAAAAAAAAAAAAAAAAAAAGACACTAGTGTCTCCCCAGCAGTTTTCCGGCCCATTTGGAGCCTTAGGTGGAGGCTGGAGCTCCCCCCTTGTCTATCCTCCAGCCTGCTGGTTCCTCTGCCCGCTGCCGCCGCACCAACACCGCCAAAGTGGAGGCGGCAGGTCTTCCAGCTCAGCAGAGCTGGCTGGGGTGCCACCTGTCCTGTATCAATTATCCCTCTCGAGTAGAAACTCTAACTGCTGTTAGGGAAAAAGAGCGAAGACTCAATCTAACTGCTTCCTGCTGAATTGGGTGATGATAGAAGGGGACAGTTAGGGTTTCTCTGGAGGGAGAATGAGTGATTCAGGGGTTCACGATAGAATCAAGTCTTGGACTGGAACCATCTTTATTGTGTGTGGCTTGATGACATTTCTGGAAAATATAAATGTGATTAGTATAATCAGTAAAAGGCAAAGGTAGGACAGTGTCAGGTTAGAAGCACTCATTCAGTGATACTGAAAGAAAACTATGTTAGCATCTTTCCTGCTGCTTTCTAAACAATAACTTCAAACTTTCCTTTGGCTCACAAGTGTAGGTTTTCTCTGGTTGGTTCTCTTTGTAGTCTGCTTCTGTAGAAGGTGGAGGGTTCCAGGATTTAACTCGTGAATGATGGATCCAGGAATCAACTCCCATAACTTTAACAGCTGTAGAAGAAGACAAGATAACAGAAAAGGGGCCCTCCCAAGTTGGGGTTAGGGAAGGTGAATTAGAGGGGAGAGTTTTGATCATGATCAGATCTTTAGGGGAAAAAGCCGTTTTAGTGTTGAATGTAAAAATGTAGTGGGGAAGCTTTTAAGGATTTGTTAAAATTTAACATAAAGTAATATGTTTTACTAATTCCGTAGTTTCTTGATCTAGTAATAGAATAGGTTCTTGTCTCGTATTTATACAAATGGTTGTTCCTGTTTTAGTCAGTAAGTCCCTCCCCAAAAGGGGAGCAGGACTTTCAGGCCTGAGAGAACAGCAGTCATTATAATTACAGCTTAAAGGCTGAGAGAAAAATTTGGTAACCAGCTTTCCAGACACCCCCTGTATAGTTATGGATTTGGAGGATAAAAGACGGGGGTTAGAGAGAAGTATGGAAAAGGTTGCTCCAGTGTCCAGAAGAAATTCTATCTCCTGGCCCTCCACTATGAGGCAAACCTGGGGCTCCTAAGCGGTGATGACACAAGCTGGAGAGATGAGAATCTTCCCCAGGCACCCTCAGTCCAGTTTGAGCACTCATGGGATCACTGTCCCAGGAAGCCTTCGCCTCTGGGGACAGGCCACTTTCCAGTGGTCACCCTTGCATTCTGGACAGGGGCCAGGTGGCTTGCCCAGTTGGTGGTACTGCTGGGGGAAGTCCTTTCTGAAGTGATCAGGCTGACCACATTGGAAGCCCTTGTTCTTACCTGCTCTGGCTTCCCCCTGTCCCTGAAAGGTGCTCGTTTGTCGGAGTGCCATTATTACAGCCATCATCTTTTTTTGATCCCTTGTCTCTTTTTCCTCCTTTTTCTCCTGATCTTGGTTATAAAAGACCATTGTGCCCGTTTTAAGAAGATTCTCCAGGTTATGATCTGGGCCCAGAGTCAATTTCTGAAGTTTTCTTTGAATGTCTGGAGCCGCTTGAATGATGAATTTGTCTTTTAAAATAATTTGACCCTCTGTGGAGTCAGGTGTCAATTGGGTATGTTTTCTCGTTGCCTCCCTAAGCCTCTCAAGAAAGGCTGAAGGACTCTCATTTTGTTCCTAGCAAATAGTAGACAACTTGGCATAATTCACAGGCTTTTTCTTGGACCGACATAAACCTTCTAGGATACACGTTAGAAAATGTTTACGCCACCAGTCACCTTCTTTCTCGGGGTCCCATTCAGGATCCTGAAGGGGAACTGCCTATCTTCCCGTGGGGTATCTGTCCCTTTCCCCAGGAGACATACGGCCATCAGTATGGGACATGAACCACAAATCACCCCCATTTCCTAGCTTCATCCAGAACTTCGTTTTTTTCATTAAATGTTAAAGTTAGATCTAGTAGTAACATTATATCTCTCCAAGAGAGGTCAAAGCTTTGTCCTAACCCTTGGAAAATATCTATGGACTGATTGGGGTGATCAGAAAATTTTCCTAAATCACCTTTAATTTGCTTTAAATCTGCTAGAGAAAACGGAGTGTATACTTGCGCACTTCCCCTTTCATCCCCTGCAGTCTCAAGCAAAGGACACAGAGAAGGATGTGGTTGCCTTCTGGGGATCACAATAGGACCAGAAAAAACTCTTAGGACAGTCTCCTGGGGTTTTCTGAACACATGGAGGAAGGTGTGGGAGAAGTAAATGGAGGGTTTGAACTAGGTGGTGACAGTGTCTCTCTCGAGAATCCCTGCCCATTTGGGGAAGTGACTACAGCCAAGAGAGCAGAATCTATCTGACAGGTCTTACACAGTTGGGGGTCGTACCGGAGGGAAAAGACACTTACACATAGGGCACTTCAGACCACTTTTCTTCCTGTTTACAAAAGGTATCTAACTGAAGAATGGTGTCATAATTAAGAGTACCCTCTGGGGGCTACTGTTCACCAGTGGAGAGTTGATACTGAGGCCAGGCCTGGGTACAGAAGAAAATCATACATTCTTTTTTCAGCGTCTGGGGATCAAACATGTCCCAGTGCTCCAGAATACAGCCCAGCAAGGTGTTCTCTTGGTGAGAGAATATGTTACCCATCTGTGAGAAAGAACAAACGTCCAGTTTAATCAATCCCACCCCGTATTCCTGAGTCATCAGAGCGTCCCCTGACCAACCCAAGAAGCTTTCCGACCAAACCAAAGGAAGCGTCCCTCTAATGCCTGGGGAAGAGTCCCTGAGGAGAGTGGCCTCCTCAGCCCCTGCGCTTGTCTGGAATTAGCCACTCTTACCAGTGTCGCGCTAGTGCCCGCTGGTTCTCCTGTGCTTATAACGAGCCGGCAGCACAGCTCCGAGAAATCAGGTATCAGGGAGCCTGGTCCCACCTGATGCGTATATTCAGCCCCTTTCTGCCCCTTCCGCCACTCGCCTCAGAGTATCAATCAAAGCATAAGCCCCATCCTGGAGAAAATGGCTGGGCACTGTTTGCACATTGAACTCTATAGAATCTGTATAAGCTTTTTCTAAATTCCCCGTAACAAAAAGGAAAGTAGGCTCTCCGGCATGAGCAGGTCTTGGTGTTGAATGCTATGTGTTTCCAACTTCCTCTTTCTTTCCCACAGTTTACCAAGGCAACAATGAAATTTAGTTAAAAATCAGGGTTGGGAGACACTTTGGAACCTTTTTATTACAATTAGTTGCACTTAGCCGAAGTCCAAGAGAAACCTAAGATTTTCTTAAACTTCACCACACCAGAGGAAATCAAGTACCCAAGGTCATTCTCATTGTTCTTCTTTATTTTCAAGAGACTGAGCAGTAGCCAAGGTTCAGGGCAATTCCCAACTGAGGGAGTCATCCCAGGCTTCCCCTCACAGGACTCTGCCCAGACACGCTGTGGAGAAGAATCGTTGTGCCCTTTGGTTGGGGCTGACTTCTCTTTTAAAAGGTCAGCCCTTGTGTTTGGGGGGGACATAAAAACACCAATGAAAAGTAATAACTCTCAACCCACCTACAACATTCGAACATCTAATACACCCTTCAAACATCTAATACACCCTTCTAAAAAAATTCCAGAATACCCTTACAAAATTAACTAAACATATAAACAATTCTTATCTACATTCAAACAAAGAATATATACTATCAAGGAGAGGAAGAGAACTAGAAGAGGTCTACAGAGATAAATGGGCAAAATTTGGGACCATGGAAGAGAAGAGAAGATAGTACAAGCTGGGAAAGCATGAGTTTTTGATGGCCCTCCCAACTCCTGGGGTCAGAACTGTCTGGGGACCCCAGGGCCTCTGGACGCTACCTCCTTGCTCAGCTTTTGACCAGGGAAAAGGAATAAACAGAGAATAGCTTCAAAAGTCTTTTAACATTTCCTTTGGCACCTTTCCTGAGCCAAGGGGAATTAGAAAGGTCATACATACTCCAATAGCTTCTTGCCCATGACCTGGAGGTCAGCACATTTACAGGCTAGTGAGCATTGAATTTATTAATCTCCAATAGGATAGCTACAGAGTAAAACAGGATAGAGGTAAGCGGTCCTATTACTTACCACAGATGTCTTCTTTCCGTCTGCTGTCCCTGAACGGGCCATCAGATATGTTACTGGAACTTTGTCTTCTCTCCTGGCTGGCTCGCCAAATCTGATACAGAGTTTCAGGTTCTTGGTGTCGATGATTTGAAGAATAAATCTGCAGACCACAGATCAGTGGTAAGACAGAATTTATTTACAGAAAAGAATACAAAAACAGTAAAGCTCCTGGTAGGGAGAGAATGCCCAAGTCAGGAGTGAAAAGCTCTCTCTGTTTCTCTCCATCTCTCTCCCTCTGGGCTAGGCACAAGGGTTTCAACTTCTGTGAGAGGCCAAGAAATGAATGGACACAGTGTCTTCCGCTGGGGCAAGGTGAATGAATGTATTAATGAATGGACACAGTCTATTCATGATTGAGGCCTAAGAAACTTATATGAAATTGACCTAGGCATAGCAAATCGGGGTTCCTTATTCAGTCATAAGTGCAAAGGGGAGGAGACCCCAAGGCGCTGATGTCTATCCAGCAGTTTTCTGGCCCCTTTGGCTATTGGAGCTCCGGATGGGGGTCGGAGCTCTCCCCTTGCCTATCCTCCAGCCTGCTGGTTCCTCTGCCTGCTGCTGCCGCACCAACTCTGCCAAGGTAAAGGCGGCAGGCCCGCCAGCCACCTGTTCTGTATCAGTGGCGCCCCCCAACAGCCGAGCGGATGAGAGAACCACGCTGCCTGGCGTTCAACCCTGACCACTGGATACTGCTGGAGTCTGTTCGCTGCCCCAGCAAGTAGCCCTGTCCAAAATAAAACTACTGCCGGACAGCCCTTTCCTGTCTCCAGCCTTCCACGGGCGAGCCAGCTGCCTGGCTGCCCTCTGCCTGTACCAAGCACCGGCCTTCCGTGTAGGTTTTCCTCAGCTCCAGACCTCCTTGTTGGCTTCTGAGGTCTCCTCCTGCTTTACTGTGCCCCCCAGAGGGATGTTCATGTGCAGATTCTCCCAGCCCGAGGTGGCTGACGTCCACTTTCTCCCGTCTCACCAAAAGATCTGGCAAGGAGAGTCTCTAGTCCACCATCTTGCACCGTAAAATCTTGTATGATTTTAAATAGATCCAATTAAGAAGTTATATGTTCGATTTTGAAAGGTAGTAGAAAGTACATCTTGAGAGGGAAAAGAAGGGAAGAGAATTTGGGATTAGGAAAACCCACATGGCTGTTGCTGCATTTTTCACTTCCTATTAACTTTAGGAATATTATTTATATTGTTGTGAATAAATTTCCTTAGTTTTTAATTGTATGAAATAATATATACTCTCTAAGATTAAGGGTAAAATGAGAGAGCTAATGTAAGTAAAATATATAAGAGTACCTGAAGCATATTATATAAATCTAAGTTATATTAGTAATTTTATCATTGCTAATATTTTAGAGAGACAGCGATCAAACCAGTACTATCCTTATTTATTTTTATTTTACTTTTTTTGTGTGTGAAAAAGTCTCTACTTTATCACCCTGGGTAGAGTGCCGTGGCATCATTGCTTACAGCAACCTCAAACTCTTAGGCTCAAGTGCTCAAGTGATCCTCTTGCCTCTTGCCTCTGCCTCCCAAGTAGCTGGAACTACAAGCTCCCACCACAATACCTGGCTTTCTTTTTTTTTTTTTTTTTGGAGACAGGTCTTGCTCTGGCTCAGGCTGGTCTTAAACTCCTGAGCTCAGGCAATCCACCTGCTTCAGCCTCCCAGAGTGCTGGGATTACAAGTGTGAGCCACCGTACCAGGCCTTTATTCTATATTTAAAACATAAAATATTCTTTGTGGCAACTTTGAGAAAAGACAAAAATATTTTTAACGCTCAAAAAAAATCATATTTAATTGATAATACCCCAAAGTCATGGCAAAGAAATTGGTACATGTATATTCAATCACTTTTAAATGTGTATATGTTATCTATGTGTAAATTTTATAAGAATTTTAATTCCATATAGATGCAATGAACCATATGATGTTTTGAACTATGTATATGTTGTAGATGTGCAAAATCAAGCTATATATATCCCTTACATATTTACATATGCCAACAGTGTACAAGGGTTCCCTTTTCTCCATATCCTTACCAACAGTTGTTATCTCTTGTATTTTTAATAAGTCATTCTAATAGGAGTGAGATAATACCTTATTGTGACTAGAAACAAAAAAAAATTGTTTTTTTGTTTCTAGTCCTTATCTTAAGCGTTGTTATTGTTATTAAATTTTAAGCCTTTTTAATTCTGTGAAGGCAAAAAGTGGAAACCTAATAAACACATGTATATGTAAAAATAGAAAAAAAGAACACCATCACCACACAGAAAGAAAAGAAAAGAAAGTATACAGTGAAAAGTAAAACAAAAAAACCTTACTGTGACTTTAATTTTCATTTTTATGCTAATTAGTGAGATTGAGCTTTTTAAATAAACCTTTTGGCTATTTGCATGTCTTCTTTTTTAAAAAATGTACATTCAGGTCCTCAGCTATGTGCAAATATTGATGCTGTAAAATATGCATAGAAAGTCAAAGACATAATTTGTGGTATAATAATATATGTATGCTATGGATTACTATTCAACTATAAAAGAGATGGAAACTTTACATCTTTTGTATTTATCTTGATGGAACTGAAGCACATTCTTCTTAGCAAACTATTACAAGAATGGAAAAGCAAGTATGTAATGTACTCAAAACTGACACGAAGCCAATAGATAAATAACTACATGCCCACATGAGAGAAGAAAACAACTGAATTCAAATGAGGGGAGGAGATAAAGAGGAAAGGGGAGGAGGGAGGTAGATTGGTAAGCTCATCCCTTGGGTGAAGGGCTCACCTTCAACTTGAACTTTACCTAAGAAATGAAAACAATGTAACCTAATCATTTGAACCTTCATATTACTCTGAAAAATTTTTTTTAAAACTATTTTTAACAATTCATATGTCTCAATATTTTTCAATGGAATTATTTAGTATATGCCCTTGTGTTTGGCTTCTCCTGTTCAACATTATTTTTGTGAGATGCCTTTATGCTACTGCATATACTATATGTAGTCCACTTAGTTGTTCTCTGTACTATATTCACCATGTGTGTATGGCATAGTTTATTCATTCTAGTGTTCAATAGGCATTTAGGTTGCATCTAACATGAAGCTGTTGTGAATAAGGATGTTATAGTGTTCATGTTCCTTGCTGCATATATGTATACATTTCCTTTCAATATACTTAGGAGTCAAATGTCTGGGTCATATGATATCTGTATATTTGGTTTTTTAAAATCACCTTAACAGAGTTTTGCAATGTAATTGTACCAATTCACCCTCACCAGCAGTGTATAAACGTTCCGGTTGTTCCACATTTTCATCAAGAGTGGACATTTTCAACCTTTTCTCCTCTTAGCCATTCATGAGAGTTGTGAATTGGCATCTCATTGTGTTTTAATTTGCAATCCCCTGATTATTTGCATCATATTTATTTCCTCTTGCATAAAGACCTTGCAAAAATCTTTTACCCAGTAAATAAATTAGTCATCTGTATTTTTCTTACCCATATAGAAAGCCTTTGGACACAAGTACTTTGTCAGATAAATGGATTCTGACTATCCTTTTACCACCTGGACCTTGATTTTTGTCTCTCTCTCTCTCTCTTTTTTTTTTTTTTGTAGTTTGTGGCTGGGGCTGGGTTTGAATCCCACCACCTCTGGTATATGGGGCCAGCGCCCTACTCCTTTGAGCCATAGGTGCTGCCCCCTTGATTTTTGTCTGTGAACAGTGTTTCTTAATGAATGAAATTCTATTTTCCAATCTTTTCTTTTTTGGCTAGTGCTTTTTACATCATGTTTAAGAAATAATCACTTACTACCAAATTATTAAGGTAATTTACTATGTTTTCTTTTGGAAACTTTATTGTTTTGCCCTTTACATTGAGGTCTACAAAGAATCTGAAATTTATTTTTTATGTATGATGTGAAGTAAGAATCAATGTTCATATTTTTCAAATCAATACTCAATTAATTTGGAACTATTTATTGAAAAAATCATCTTCTCTCCATTTAACTAAAGTGGCACCATTGTCATAAAGTAAGTTACTGGATATAGTCTATTTGTTCTAACATCAATACCATGCAGACTTAATTATAATAAATATTCATATCTGATGGCAAGCCCACTTAAACTTTATTATTCTTCAAGATTTCCTCAGATATTTTTCGCCATTTGCATTTCTACATAAATCATAGAATTGGCATGTCAATTTCTATTAAATAACTGCTGTAATTTTGATTGGGATTACATTGAATTTATAGACAATTTGATGAAAACTGATATCTTTATAATGTTGAACCTTCTTTTTCTTTTCTTTTCTTTTAGAGACAGAGTCTCACTTTGTTGCCCTCAGTAGAGTGCCAGGGCGTCACAGCTCACAGCAACCTCCAGCTCTTGGGCTTAGGCAATTCTCTTGCCTTAGCCTCCTGAGTAGCTGGGATCACAGGTGCCCGCCACAACGCCTGGCTATTTTTATGTTGCAGTTTGGCCAGGGCCTGGGTTTGAACTCGCCACCCTCAGTATATGGGGCTGGCACCCTATTCACTGAGCCACAGGAGCTGCCCAATAATGTTGAACCTTCTAATGCATGAAAAAGTTATATTTGTCTATTTTCATGGGTTGTCTTTTATTTCTTGGTAACGTTTGTGGTTGTCAGTATAAGTATTCCTTTTGTTTTGAATTACAAAATTCCTCCCTGCAAATACAGCCACACATCATTTATTGAAGGGGATACATTCTGAGAAATGTATCATGAGGCAATTTCATTGCTGTATGAACATCTTGGAGTATACCTACACAAACCTAGATGATACAGCTTACCATACACCTAGGCTATATGGTACAGCCTATTGCTCTAGGCTGCCAACTTGTACAGTATGTTTGTAACCCAATGATAAGTATTTGTGTATGTAAACAGAAAAGGTATAGTAAAAAATAAGGTATGAAAGATAAAAAATGGCACATGAATGGAGCTTGCAGCACTGACAGTTGTGATGTGTGAGTCAGTGAGTGGTGAGTGAATATGAAGGCCTCGGACAGTACTGTAAACTTTATAAACACCGTACACTTAGGCTACACTAAATTTATAAAAACATTTTTCTTTCTTTAATAATACATTAACTTAGGCTGAGTGCGGTGGCTCACACCCATAATCCCAGCACTTGGGAGGCCGAGGTGGGTGGATCGCCCGAGCTCACAAGTTTGAGACTAGCCTAAGCAAGAGCCAGACCCCATCTCTAAAAAATAGCTGGGCATTGTGTCGAACATCTGTAATCCCAGCTTTTTGGGAAGCTGAGGCAAAAGGATCACTTGAACCCAAGAGTTTGAGGTGGCTGTGAGCTAAGATGCCACAGCACTGTACCGAGGGTGACCAAGTGCGACTCTGTCTAAAAAAAAAAAAAAAAATTACATTAACTTAGCTATGGTAACATTTTAGGTTTATAAACATTTTGATTTTTTTTTTTACTTTTCAACTCTTTTCCAATAATACCGAGCTTAAAACAAAAACATTGAAGAGCTATACAAATATATTTTCTTTTTTATATTCTTGTTCTATAATCTTTTTCTTTTTCTTTTCTTTATTTTTTTTTGAGATAGAGTCTCACTTTGTCACCCTCGGTAGAGTGCGGTGGCATCACAGCTCACAGCAACCTCCAGCTCTTGGGCTTAGGCAATTCCCTTGCCTCAGCCTCCCCAGTAGCTGGGATCATAGGCGCCCGCCACAACACCCGGCTATTTTTTGTTGCAGTTTGGCCAGGGCCGGGTTTGAACCCACCACCCTCCATGTATGGGGCCAGCGCCCTACTCACTGAGCCACAGGTACCGCCCTCTATAAGCTATTTCTATCTTTAATTTCTCTTTTGCTTTTTAAACATTTTTGTTAAAAACTAAAACACAAACATACTAGAGCCTAGGCCTACACAGTTCAATGAACAGCGGTACCACTGTCTTCCACCTCCACATCTTGTTGCACTGGACTATCTTCAGGGGTGATAACATACATAGAGCTCCCATCTCCTATGATAATGCCTTCATCCGGCACACCTCCTGAAGGACCTGCCTGAGGCTGTTTTGCAGTTAACTATTTTTAGAAGGAAAAAGAGTACACTCTAAAATAATGATGTGATATATGGCATGGAAAATACATAGACCAGTAACATACTTGTTTATTATCATTACCATGTATGATGTATTATACATAACTGTATGTGTTATACTTTCATACGGCTGGCAGTGCCTGGGTTTGCTAATACTAGCATCTCCACAAACATGTGAGTCATTCATTGTGTTACAATTCCATTAGGTGATAGGAATTTTTCAACCCAAATTTAATCTTATGGGACCACAGTTGTAGATGTGGTCCATTATTAACCAAAATGTCATCACATAACACTTGACTACATAATAATTTGTGCCTTTCATTGGTTACTTAGTGTATAAATTTTTTTCTTATTTGTGATTTGTTTGTATTTCTGTCAATTTGTCGTTTATGTTCTTTATCCGGTTTTCCAATACATTCTTCACGTTTTTTATTCGTTGCAAGATCTTTTTATATAATAAGACTATCGCTCTTTGTCTGATAGATGCTGTAAATATTCCCAGTTGTCATTTGTGTTTTTATTTATTTCTTTTTGATTTTGTTTCTTGTTTTTTTTTTAATTTTGATTTTGGGGTTCAATTTCTAGCTGAACAGTATGAATATTATATTGACTCATTTTTCATATTTCTTTTTGCTTCTGTGGGGCTTACTCACACCATTATTTTCGTTCTCTGCTTATTACTATTTTTATGTTTAATGCTTTATTTCCCTGGAATATTGTAATATAAGGTTGAAGTTAATATTTAGTATCTGTTTATTTCCAAAACAGACATGTCTGTTTATCTTAAATATTAAAACTCTACACATTTGAAATTAACATTCAGAAATTGAAAGAATAAGGAAGCTAATCTTGTGTGAAATTAGGTCAAGATTTGGTTAGATAGTAAATTAATACATAAAGGAACCGAAAGTGTCTATTTGCTGTCTTTCACCACAGGCAACATGTGGTATGAAGAGCATTGTTTCATAATACTTAAAAAGTGTATTAGAAAAAAATGATATGTTTTACTAGTTAAGTGTTTGTTTTTATTCTGATATGAATATGAAATAGTAAATATAAAAGTAAATTATTTTATTGATCTGTTGTATAATTCTTTTATTTTCAATTTCATTTAATTCTGCTCTAATTTTGGTTATTTCTTTTCTTCTGCTGGGTTTGAGACTGGAATGTTCTTCCTTTTCCAGTTGTTTAAGATGTCCCATTAAGTTGTTAACTTCCTCTCTTTCTGTTCTCTTGAGGAAGGCTTGTAGTGCTGTAAATTTCCCTCTAAGGACTGCCTTTACAGTATCCCAGACGTTCTGATAATTTGTGTCTTCATTGTCATTTGTTCCAAGGTAAATTATTTTAAAACACAAAGAAACTGACAAACATTTACTCTTCATCATAAATCACTTTTATCTATCATCTTTCTCCAAGAACTATTTGGAACAAGTTATCAATTCCTAGAGACTGTTTTGAAGTGGGGGCGAGCACAGCATTATATGTTAGAACTTTTTTGTTAGAAGTTTTCGATTTTCACCGAACCCTTAACTGAGTGATATTGTCACAGAAAAAAAAATATTCTGAGTATTTTTTATTACTGGCTGTAGATATATTGTTAATAACGATTCATTACCAAGATGTATAGAGTGTAATTCATTACTAGTATAATATATATTTTTTGAGACAGAGCCTCAAGCTGTCACCCTGGATAGAGTGCTGTGGGCATTATAGCTCACAGCAAACTCCAATTCCTGGGCTCACGCGAGTCTCCTGCCTCCACCTCCCAAGTAGCTGGGATTACAGGCACCTGCCACAACGCCCGGCCGTTTTTGGTTGTAGCCGTCATTGTTGTTTGGCGGGCCCGGGCTGGATTTGAACCCGCCAGCTCAGGTGTATGTGGCTGGCACCTTAGCCCGTTGAGCCACAGGCGCTGAGCCTCCTAGTATAATATTTTTCCTTATTAAATTATTTCTTTGGAAGGGCATGTTGCTCAAAAATTTAAAAATATGGTGGATAATCTCACTCCATCTATCATCTCCCCTACTTTCGGCAAGCATTGATTTTAATTCTAAAAGTAAATCTACAGAATAAATTCCTAGAAGTCAAAGTTCTGGGTCAAAAGTTACATGCATGTGATAGACAGTTCTAGACTGTCTTCCACAAGGGGTGCATCAATATGTACAGTCCACCAACAATTAAGAAGTCTATATTTTCCTACAGCCTTAACAGCAAAGTATGTTTTCAAACTTGTATTTTTGCCAGTGCAATAGATGAAGTTCTAATTTTCATTTCTCTCATTATGACCAAGGTTAAGCTTATTTTTGTGTGTTTAAAATCATTTGTATTTTCTTTTCTGTGAACTGTCCTTATCCTCGGTCCAATTTTCTTTTGAGTTGTTGGCCTTTTCCTTGTTAATTACCAGAAGCTCTTTTATGTGTTGGTAAATTTTGTCCCTTGCATGAGATATGAGTCACAAATTATTTTTTTTCACAGTTTGACATTTGTCTTTGACTTTGCCTATGGCTTTCTTGCTCATGCAGAAGCTTCTGGTTTGTATATACTCCATTTTATTAATATTTTTTGGTCTGTTAATTAAAGCTGTTTAACTTCTTGAGGATACAATTTACATTTTTTATGCAGTTGACTGTTCTGGACATATATTGCTTCTTATATTGAAAAACAAATTAATCTTGAATTTAGAAATTGTCTTTAATTCAACAGACTTTTATTGAAGTTCTGTCATGGATAGGAACCCAGCTTGTTCAGAAATCAAAGCTCGGTGAGAGAAAGCAATATAAATAAATAGTTAAATAATGTGAGGTAAATGGTATGATTGAGGGAAGCATGATGTCTGTGAGAACATACCTAATGAGACGTCATAATTAAGCTGAAAACTTAGTCTCATTATAAGGCATCATTTAGTTATTCCTGATATTAATTCAATTTCACCCACTCTACTGTTTTCTGTCAGAAATCGTTCTACCTCTATAACCAGAAAAGGATAGTTTATGAGGGTGATAAGAAACCCAACAATTTTAGGTAAATGCTATACAGATTTCTGTAGCCTAAATGAAACGCGAATGATTTTGTGATCAGATAAAAATAAGTTCATAGCTCAATTTTAGAGATTTGAGGAAAATATGATGGCTATTATCTTTAGTAGCTTCAGAATCTCTAGGCTCTTAGATGCTATTAGTTGAAGCTGTAAAATGCTTTTTACATTTACTTGTGAGTAGAAAATGATCCAATAAAAATAAAATGTTTAGTTACCTCCTTTTAAATGTAAGGAAAAATAAATGGAGGGCAGCATTAGATTATGTATTACAGATATAGATTTACATTTGTGATATCACCTATGTGTCTCTCTCTGCCTTACTCACGCATCCACAAAGAAGAGAAAGAGAATTCAGCACTACAGATGTATTTATGGATTAAACTCACAAAACACAAATAGGCAAAAAAATTTGTCTAATGCTGTGTTTACTTGGCTTTGTAGCATGATACAAATCAGGCAAAGTAGATGCAGCCTCATGATTATTTGTGGACAAACATTCCGTACTACCTGAGCACTATTCTTTGGCTCCCTCACCCACACATATAAAGCCTGATAGAGATAAAAGCCAAGATGTGTGTAGGTCACCTTAAATAGGATCCTCCAATTTTCTTTCAATTTCTATTTCCTTTCAGTCTTTTACACCACTGTTGTCACTTATATCCAAGGTCTGAATTCCAACTCACAGCTCCCCCAATCAGATGCAGTTCCACATAACAAAAGCAGGCCCAACATTTCCCATTCATCTTAAAGTTAGTGTTTCCAAGGAAACAGTGCTGTGAGAGCCTAGGCTAAGTCCCAGGATGGCCCGCATCAGCCTAGGCTTGATGGTAAGCCTTTAGTCACACATTCACATGCATTCTACACAATATATAAAAATACAGGCTGGCCAGAAACTTTATGGTCACCCTGTACATTTACAATATATTTCAATGTATGTCTTGTTTACATATAAAGTGATGTTTACAATTTGTTTCTTATAACTATTTTGTTCATGAACAATTCTCTCTTTCACCTCATAAGCCTTGTATCCAATTGAAGAAAGTAATATTTATGAGTGAGGTCTTTAAAATATATCTAAAACAATTGTTTCATAATATGTGGAATTGGCTCGGCGCCTGTAGCTCAAGCAGCTAAGGCGCCAGCCACGTACACCTGAGCTGGCGGGTTCGAATCCAGCCCGGTCCGCCAAACAACAATGACGGCTGCAACCAAAAAATAGCCGGGCGTTGTGGCGGGCGCCTGTAGTCCCAGCTACTTGGGAGGTGGAGTCAAGAGACTCGCTTGAACCCAGGAATTGGAGGTTGCTGTGAGCTGTGAGGCCACAGCAATCTACCCAGGGTGATAACTTGAGGCTCTGTGTCAAAAAAAAAAAAAACCAAACATAATATGTGGAATTGTTTGATTCTTTTCTTTTCTTTCTTTCTTTCTTCTTTTTTTTTTTTTTTTTTAGAGACAGAGTCTCACTTTATCACCCTAGGCTATGGGATGTCACACAGCTCACAGCAACCTGTAACTACTGGGCTTAGACAATTCTCTTGCCTCAGCCTCCCAAGTAGCTGGGACTACAGGCACCTGCCACAACGCCTGCCTATTTTTGCTGTTGTTGTTGTTGCAATTTGGTTGGGGATGGATTTGAACCTGCCACTGTCGGTATATGGGGCCGGCACCCTACCCACTGAGCCACAGGCACCTCGCTATATGGCATTGTTTGAATCATATGCTAGTATATTAGCACATTTATCTAGTTTACTTTTGAAATATTCTTACTAATCATAATATTTCAATAATATTTTACAATAGATGCATATTATTACATTTTATTTCTATTACAATGTAATATATTTTTATTATAATGGCCTTATCAATAATCTTATTAAAAGCAGCCATTATGAGTTTATATCCCTTCTTCTGGGATATTAGTATTAATGTCTGATATTCTGAAAAAAGGATTCCCTCTTATTTATACTTAATGTGTATTTACATTTGAGCTTGAGCAGTCATCACTAATATTTAATGACCTTACTGTCATTCACTATCATGCAGAATATTGATCTAAGCAATTTTTATGGATTGCTTTATTTAGTCCTTACAATTACCCTATAAATCAGGTGCTATCATTGTTCCCAATGTATACAGGAGGCACTGAGAGAGTAAATTTGGCTAAAGTGTTAGCCAAAAGCCACAACTGGGATTTAAATCCTAGAGCCTAACTCTAGATTTCATGATGTTTAACACCAGTGTCATAATGCTTCCTGAGTCATTTAATGTTTTTCAACACTGTCACTATTCATGAGTATAATTAGAATAATAATAATACCTATACCATACAGCCATTGGGTGGATTAAAGTAGACAATAAATATGAAACTTGCAAATGTGATGCTTGGTATATACTAAGCACTTAATAAAAATAACCTATAATTGTTCTGTTTTATTTTGCTCTAATCCAATTTTTTTTTATCTCAATCACACGTGTCTGTTTTCCTTGGGCTACATTAGAATTCACAAACAATAGCTTGAAAAAATGCATACCTCACCAATTTTTCTTGTACATAACAGGATTGCCTTTTACAATTTCCCTAACACGAAAGAAAGCTAGATGCAAGTATAGTAAGTAGAAGAAGTGATTAATATACAAACAAAAATTATAGTTTGGTTTGGTTTTAACTGTAGGATGTTCTTTGAATTTAAATGACTCATTTGAGATTTAGAAGATCTGTGTTATTGTATATCTTGGTACTAATGCTGAATAACTTGGCTTATTCATTTTTATAACTGCAAAGGCAATGTGTCTGGCATGTAATATACAACAAACCATTATATACAGTAAGTAAATGGATGAATAAAGAGTGTACCCTCCTACTTTTCTGGGTTAGAGTTGGGTGTGCATGTGTGTAAGGTATATGTTTTAAACTTTCAAAAAGGTGGTAGTGTTTTTAAAGCATAGGTTTTTGTTTTTGTTTTTTGTTTTTCTAGAGACAGAGTCTCACTTTATTGCCCCCGGTAGAGTGCTGTGGCGTCACACAGCTCACAACAACCTCCAAGTCCTGGGCTTAGGCGATTTTCTTGCCTCAGCCTCTGGAGTAGCTGGGACTACAGGTGCCCGCCACATCACCCGGCTATTTTTTTTGCTGCAGTTTGGCCGGGGCTGGGTTTGAACCCGCTATCCTCAGTATATGGGGCCGGCGTCCTACCGACTGAGCCACAGGCACCACCCTAAAGCATAGATTTTCTTTTAGAGTGTTAATGAATAATCTCTAATACATTAATTAAATCCTAACATGTAATATATGTAACTAATTGATATCAAGCTATTAAAATACCAAAACCAATAAATTGCTATAACATTTCATAATAAATAACTTTTTTTCAACCTTACAGCGAGGTTTTTATTAGGAATGAATATTGGATTTTACCAACTTCCTGTCCACTACACACTGTGATGATCATATAGTCTATCATTAATATTTTAACTTAGTGGATTACTCTATTATAATTCCCACCAGTGAGCTCTTCTTGCATTCCTGCTTATTCTGTATTATTCTTTCAATGTATTTCTGAAATCAATTTTCTAAAATTTTATTTGGGACCTTTGCATACATAGAGATGTTTATTTTTCCTTCTCCACTCCTCTCCTTCCTGCCCTGTGATATCCATTTGTTCTTTTCTTATTTTCTTTTTTTTATTAAATCATAGCTGTGTACATTAATGCAATCATGGGGTACTATGTGCTGGTTTTATATAATTTGAAATACTTCCATCAAACTGGTTAACATAGCTTTCATGGCATTTTATTTTTATGTACACCATGGAATACTATGCAGCCTTAAAGAAAGATGGAGACTTTACCTCTTTCATGTTTATATGGATGGAGCTGGAACATATTCTTCTTAGCAAAGTATCTCAAGAATGGAAGAAAAAAGTATCCAATGTACTCAGCCCTACTATGAAACTAATTTGTAGCTTTCTTATGAAGGCTATAACCCAACTATAGCACAAGAATAAGGGGAAAGAGATGCCATGACACTCTATCCAGGGTGACAGCTTGAAGCTCTGTCTCAAAAAAAAAAAAAGGAAACTTTACCTCTTTTATTTGTACATGGATGGAGCTGGAAAATATTCTTCTTAGTAAAGTATCTCAGAAATGGAAAAAAATATCCAATGTACTCAGTGCTACCTTAAAACCAATTTATAATCACTCACACTTGCATATGAAAAATGAAACACAATTATAGCCTAGGATGAAGGAGGGAAGTAGAGGGAGAGGGGAAGGAAGGGGGAGTCAGTAGAGGGATGATTAGTAGGGGGACCACTAAGCACCTATGGAGCATATTGCAAGTACAAGTTGGATCTATCAGGTGTAGAATACAAATGTCTTAATGCTGTAATTGGGTAAATGAGGTGAAGGCTATG
>CAUYON010136224.1:0-29529 GCA_963573935.1 Arctocebus calabarensis
CTAAAAAATGGCCACAAATTGTTGGTAGAAATTTGGATGTTTAAAGCAATTCTGTTGAGGACACAGAAAGATAAACAGAGTACTGAAAAAAAAAAAGCTTTCATATACTGAGAGACTATGTAGTCACAAACAGCATAATCATATTGGTAGAAATGTAGATATTTAAGGTCACTCTGGTGAGAGCTCAGATGGAAACAAGAATAGGTAACTGGAAACTGAAGGAAAGGAGATCTTTGTTATGAAGAGGCAAAGTACTTGAACGAGAGGCGTTGCAATGTTTTGTGGCAGGTGTAGTTACGAACAAGGACATTGGTTGGATATTTAGCTGAGGACATTTCTAAGCAAATGTTGAGGGTACAGCTTCGGTCCTCCTGATTGCTTATAGAGAGTAGAAGGCTAAATGGAAGAAGGAATTATTAAGAGAAAAGGACCAAACAAAACTTGAAGATTTGGAAAATTCTCAGTTTATGCACATTACAAAAAATGAAAATGCCTGCTCTGAAGAAGACACAAAAGATGTGGCTGAACAATCATTTGATAAGGAGATTAGTGTGAGTGTGAACCACACGTTTAATCAGTCATTACAACAGAAGCCAGGAATGGAGATGGGATTATACTAGCAGATACACTGTGGGTCTGAACTGAAGTAGATGGGGAAGGACGAAATGAAGGATGGGCTGGAGGGCTTCTTAGATACTGTGGGGACCAGACAATGGAGCTATTTGGCTGTGAATATGTGCTATTCCTCAAGAAAAGGGAAGGATGACTCTGAATTTTCTCTCCTCTGGTTTCTCTGTTCTTTTTTCTGAAAATTCTATTATTTAGACAGTGGGCCTCCCAGACTATGGCTCTAATTTTCTTAGTCCCTGCTGCCCCCTGCCCCAGTTTCTATCCTTTCTGCTGTATAGTTTCTGAAAGATTTTCTCAACTTCATTTTGCAACTCATCCCTGGATTTTCATTCTGCTCAATTCTTTTTAATATAGAAAACTCTAATTTTAAGCAAATTGATTACTTTTCTACATAGATGCCTACTCTTGCTTTTTGCTCACAGTATTCTTTCTTACATCTGCGAAGAGCTTGGTTTTTTGGAAGATGTTTTCTTCTGTTCCCTGCATTGTTTTTCTTTCCTTGAAAATCCTTTTACTGTTGGTTGTTTTGGTCTTTTCCACATGAGAAGTATCTGATGAAGTGGGGCTGTTTGGTCAAATAGGGAGATGGTAAACACTTGGAGATAAGAGAATTCTGTGAGCAGGCACAAGATGCCACCTGGTGGGTTTCACTGTAGGGAGATCTGGCAGGGCTATGCAAGGACCTAGGCTACTTGAGTATCTTTTAGTCTTTTCTACCATTGTGCAAGGACCTAGGCTACGTGAGTATCTTTCAGTCTTTTCTATCAGACTGATCACTTTGCCCAGATGCACATCTTCCAATATCCCTCCTTGGAAAGATATTCTTGGTTTACAGTTCTTTTGTTGCTGCATTAGGTAAGAGAACTGACATTCTCAGCATTTAGAAAGTAGGTCTCACTTAATCCTCCAGTTCTCAGGATAAAATCCCACCCTTCAACTCTGTTCAATAACACTAAGACTAGAAGAGTCTCTGGTAAAACCTTTTCATAGAGCATATATTTAGTCTTTACCGAGCTAGGAGGAGAGGTAACTCAGATGCTGCTTCTAATCCTTCCAACTGAATCTCCTGTTTCAGTCTCATCTGCACCTCACTTTCAAAAGTAGAGGGAGCAATAAATTCTAGTGTCTCCTTGAGTTCTTCCACATGCTTAGGGTTGGAATGTGAAATATATGTCTTTCCCAGGGATTTCCTTTCTCTGGAGGATGATAATTATCTGGATTTTGGACCAAATTTAGCATTTGTAAAAAGTGAAAATTCCTATGCAAGAAACATCCTGTGGTAACCATGATTATAAAGCAAACAAACACGCAAATGCTCTATTTGAAAGGAGAGGTCTCTATTCACTGCCATTACAGAATTTTACATCTCTTATTCTTTTATTTCTTTCTCCTTTCCCTCCCTTCCTTTTTCTTTCTCTTTTCTTTTGTTGGTTTCTCATTTTCCTCTGTATGTTCTCTGCTCCTTCTTACCTTTTTCTCCCTTTTATTTTGTTTGCTTAGTTTCTTTTCATTCTCCTTCTCGTGTCCTCCCCCCTTCCTCCTTGCTCACCTGCATCCTCCTTAAGACTGTTACCATCTCAGCTGTGTGAGTTAAGTAGAACTGTGCAAAGGCTTTCCAGAACCAGAAAAATAGTGACTTTCATTCCTCCTGGAGCGTACATGTGAGGACGTACATTTGCAAAAAGGAGGGTGTTTCAGTACAACTTAGAGAGAATTCTTAGGCAAAACCTATGAACTTTTGTTGGAATTGTTATTCCCTAAAGAACTCATAGGTGTCAATTATGAGATGCTGCCTACAAAGCAATGACCTCCCCTGGGACCTCCAACTCATTTCTCAAAGGGCACCAAGGGCCCAGAAACCGCTACAACTTTGTGTAACTTTCCAGCCTCAGAAAAATCTGAACTGCTGACCTGAGGGTGAGAGGCTCTGTATAACTTGATTACATTTTTTAAAAATTCCATTTTTCTTGTGAAAAGACACCTTCAGAACACAATGTCAGTTTATCTCTGCAATTTTAGACATCAAATAGCTTAGATTTTTAGTTCTCTCTGGGTCAAAGAATGTTATTAAGAAGAAAAATGTAAAAAATATTGGTTTTGTAACAATTTGGTATCCAAACTGAAGGCTCTAATAAACTCATAGACACGCTCTTGCTTAGAGATTCTTTAGAATATAAAGAAAAGATAAAAATATTCTGCAGGGCAAGAGTGCCCTAGAATTTACATTAAAAAAATAAAACTAAGCAAATAAAATAACCAGCTGATTTTGAATGATGACGTGACAAAATACCTTTTCTGGGTGACAATTACCATGTAGACTCTAGGTGTTATGAATATGCCATTTTACTATTTTATTTCTGTGGGATATCACTTTAGAAATCCAGAGTATATGATTTTTATGATTAGTAAAGTAAGAAATAAGAATTATTCCTTAATTTCTCTGCTTATAAAAGAATCTGTCAACTGATATGTTTGTCTCATTTCTCGGTGTAGACAAAAGACATTGGATATTATTTCAGGGCCCCAGGATTAGAACTTCATCTTCAGATACTGTGAGTTTGCTTCATCAAAACAAGCATAAAAAAATCAAAACAAACAGCACTCTGTAATGAAAATGAACAAGTCATTCTTTTTTTTTTAAGTAGATGGAAACAAAAATCAATATTTTGTCTTCAAGTGCTTACACCTATGCAGGAAAGAGAGGTGGAAAAACGAATTGTTCCATCTGTAATTTCAAGCAGGGAAAATGAGTTACAAGCATATCAGCAAAATACAGACAGAGGTAGACCCAGCGAAGCAGAAGGAAAATGACTAACCACCATTTCCCCTTATTCTCATAACTGATTGGACATAAACAAAACGTTCTCCCCAAAATGAAAGGCAAAGAGTCTGACACTGAGCAGTGGCTACTTCTCAAGATATCTTTGTCAGCAAGATGGGTTCAAGTTATGATTTCACCATTTCTGTGATTGACATTGTTACGGTTCTTAGAGCAGTTACCATGGAAACAGAAGGCCCTTGCATGTATTTGAAGTAATTCACCTGACCTACTGCTCAAAATGAGGGAGGGCTGAGGACTAGCATTCCTCCCAACTATTCCCCATGATCTGGCTGATTCAGTCTGCAGTCTTGGCACTGATGTGAAGAGGCTGTCCAAGCCGTGCATGTGAGGAAGGATGAGAAAAATGGCAAATTCATGCATCTGCTTAGATAAATTCCAGCTTGAGAATTTTCCCTAGGGAGTTATGATGTTGTCAGTAGCCTCTGGTGCTTTTCTTTTTCCTTAAAGTAGATTTGATTTCTGCCCTTTTATTTTTGATATCTCCTGGGGAGGCCTACTGGAAGGATGCTTCAATCAATTTGTAGCAGGACATTTGTGTCCCTTCTCTGGACCAGAGGAAAATGAGAGAGATTGAGATAGAAGAAGCAAGATATTAAGTGAGTTTAAGGTGCTTACAACACATTCTACCAGAAACAGCACAGGTATCTTCATTCTATTAAAAATTAGGCTGTGGTTTCCTAGATCTTTTAGGGCAGAGGGCAAAACTCAGGGAGTCATAACTATCACAATGTTATAGCATCTCTTCAACTCTGACATGGATCAGATCTGTCCAAGATCTGTTCCACATTCTGCCTCCCCTTCACTCATCTATTCCTTTGTACTATCCCTTTCCTCATGTCTAATTTGGGATGCTACCATTTCTTTTAATTCATAGGACCAAGAAAGAATGCTAGTAATTTCTTCATTTTTCATTTTTCACTGCTGCCCTGGATAATTTTTCCAAAGACGTCCATCATTCTTTTCTTTTGAGGAACTCAAGTTGGCACTTTGGCCACTGCTTTCCCATCCTCACGGCTGTTATTGATTGACGTGGGATCCTCTTTTGCTCTGCTCAGTGACCTTAGCACCTGGCTTAGCATTTTACTTCCTGACCTCTCTCCCACTCTATGGTTAAGGAATTCAATTTCACACTAGTAACTCTTCTAATACACTGATTCTCTCTTTCTTGGTCTTCTCAACTGTGATACCTTGAATCTGTCCTCTAACTGTGGCCACGAGTGTAGAAATAACCACATTTTGATTTCACTTTCACCTCATACTGAGATGCTTCCTTGTGAAGGAGCTAAGGAAATTTTACCCCCAAATATGATTCCTTTAAATGAAGAATATTTTCAATTGAAGGCCATTCATAATCAGAAAGCATTGAAAGGGGCTTTATCTTGATCTGGCATAAAATCAGACTGACCTGATCTGATCAGGGGATCAAAGAGGGGAGCAGTAGACTTCCTTCCCCCACCCCGAAATTCTAGCAGACCTTGCCCAAATAATTTAAAACACAATACCTATCTCTTAGGTTAATTTACCCATCAATCTGTGTACCCCACCTATTCATCTGCCCTAGCAACCACTTGGTGTACCTGTACTCCACATTCTCCCCCCTCCCTTCAAAAAGTGATCTATGAAAGTATCTGACCATCACTGAGACATTGAGTAATCATTCTAGTGGTTCTCCCCATGAGCATAGTTTTTGTAAATAAACTTTCCTCTTATTAATTCACCTTAACTGTGAGTTGATCTTTTAGGGGATCTTCAGGAGGAAAAGGGTAAGTTTCACCATGATCCCTACACTTGCCACCACTTCCTCTCCTTCCACCTGACACATTCTCACTCAGTGAGCATCCTATTGATACCATGATGGCTTCAATTTCAGATACCACTTTGTTCCCTATTCTGAGAAACACTTTTTGGCCTTTGGGGATTCTTATCCAGTGTTGGGGGGCCTGGAACAGCCACTCACAAACACTTTCACCCTCTCCTCTTTCTCTCTTCCTAAGACAAAGACACAAATATCTGGCAAAGAGAGGAAACCCTCCACACAGACATATACAAATTAAAGAGCCGGGTAAAAGCATTTCAGGGAGAGCAATTAGCTTGGAAAGAAGCCTAAGTATATTTGCAAATGAAAAGGAGGTCAACTTAGCTTGATTGCGGAAGCATACAGTTGGGCTGGAGAGGAAAGTGTAGCTAGGTCTAGGACAGTTTTGACAGATTATGAATTTTCATTTTCTTCAAAGAGCCATAGAGAACTGGAGTGAATTTTTGCTTTGGGATTCTCTCTCTGGCAGATGAGTGGACAATGGATTGAGGGTTAATGTAGGAAGTGGGGAGGACAACTGGAAAGCTTTCCAGGACTTCTAGACTGGAAACAATTGTGGCTTGGACTGTGGTGGTGACACCAGAGATGGAGAGAAGTGGCTCTGTTGTGGATATGCTTTGGAGTTGGATCACAGAATCAGCTGATGGCTAGATGTGGGGAGGAGAGAGAACCAAAGATGAGATTCAGGTTTCTGGCTCAAACCAGTAGACTTTATCCTTGTTATTACCGAGCAAAGAAGTCAATGAAGCATCTTCACCCTGAACACTCTTTTTTTTGCCTTCTGAATCATCATGTATCCTTTCTCTCCTTTTCCCTTCACCAGGTGGATGTTGTCTCCTTATTCCATTCACATCTAACATTTCCAAGCTGTAATTTCAAGCTACTTATCCTGAGGTATTGCCTCATTCTGTCATGTTTCTCCAAGTTTTCTACCACTGATGTCCTCCTTAGCTTATCCAAGAAACTCAAGTTTTATCTACTCTGGAACATGATCCTTAATTATCTCCTGAATTGCTCCCCAAATCTCTTGTCTTCATTTGAAAACAAGCCATTTTAGTACATGGTTTATACCCTTCATTGTTGTTCCCCAGAATAGATGTCCTTACCTTTTGATGTCTTGTGATCAGAGAATGAGGTTGGGCCATCCTGGGTGCTAGCCAGGCATGTGATTGATCCAAGTGTTCTAAATATAATACCTTCCCTCACATCATTTTTTTTCTGTGTTCCCACAGCCTTTTCTGCTAGAGATTTACCAAGAGGCAGAAATTTCCTGATGCAAGCACAGTGGGAAAGAGCTAATGCTTGCTTCCTTGGAATTTCGTTTTTAGGACTCTCCTAGAATCTAGGATTTCCAAGGTTCATTAGGCCAAGTATCTTTCTTATTTTCTTGTCATTTCAACACCCTCATAAGATACATGAAAAATTGAGTAAAGGTTTTGAGATAATGAAAAGTATAGTGTGACCTGTCTTGACAGGGCAAAAATGTAGCCTTCTTAATTTAACCATGTGGCCAAACACCTGAAATCATTTTTAAACACCACGTGGTGAATGGTCATCCTAATAGCATTAAGGAGTTGGTATTTTAAAGCAGCTTGTTTATAAAAGGGGGCATGATTCCATCCTTCCTTTTCGTAGGGTATTTGTTCTGATGGGCTGACAAGCCTAGTTGTTGAATTAAAGGAGACAAAAAAGGAGGCAGGAGACTGGTTTTGGAGTCACTGGAAGGAACCCAACTTGGATAGAATAGTTGGGAAGAACTATTAGGGAGGTTAGTCTAAGAGGTAACTTTATCAACCTTGGGTTCCTCTAGTTTTTGGCCTATTGCCCCAGTTTGACTATACATGTAACTAACTTATCTTCAAACACTGACTCAGGCTGTTCTGTCTATACTGATTCCCTTCTCTGGCTTGCAAATTGCTTATCCTATGAGTCTTGCTTTCTATGGTAACTTCTCTATAAAACATTGCTCAGCATCTACAGTGTTTGGAGTGTGGGTTCTGGAGCCAGAATGCCTGGATTGAAATCCCAACCATAGCTTATTAGTTGTGTGACCTTGGATAAGTAATTTGCCTTCTCTATGCCTCAGCTTCCTCTGCAAAATGGAAATGACCATAGAAACTATTTCACAGTGATGGTGCAATGCTTAATGAGTTGGTATAGGTTAAATATTTAGAATACTGTTTGCTGATTAGTAAGTGCTTAAAAATGTTGGCTAGCAATTTTTCCCATGTGGAGTTACTCATTCCTTCTTCTGGACCCGCATAGTGAGCTCTTCTATACTGATGATTATCAGTATGGTGATTATCTTGTTTCTATGTCTATAGGCTGTAGTCTTGCAGAAAACAGCAACAACATTGTTCATTCTGTCTCCCATAGCATCTTATGTGATGCATGGCCTGTAATGCAAATTCAATAAATGTTTATTAGGGTAATGAATAAACTGTGAGAAATTTTGTGGTTGATTTAAAGATGAATTAATAAGGGACACAAGGTGACGTTATTACCAGTTAAATCAGCTATGGTGATTAATCAAATTACATAGTAATTCATAATTTTGTAACTTTAATCTTTGACTTGATTATGATCAAATCTCTTTATCCACATATACTAAGGCGAAAAAAAGAAGTAAAGATTTATTGAGCACAATCTATGTGCTATCTGCTTCATATGTCATAATTACTGCCCTCCTTTATTTTATTGCCATTCTGCCATTCTATTTGAGGAAGGAGATTCAGAGTTTAATGATATAGCTAAGGTCAAGAGTGGCAGATCTAGGTTGCCAACCCACAGAGTAAACTTTAGACTCTGAAGTATCTTTTTTTTTATTCTTTTATTTACTTTTTGATTTTGTCTCAATGAACTTATCCTTTTTCATTATTGGTAAACTTTACACCATTGCTGCTGCTTCTATCCTCATCAAAGATTTTATGATTTAGTGATAAAAGCCCTTGGGCCCTTAAGACTTGTACCTTACTCCTTGTTGATATCTTTTCTATATAGAAAGCAAACCATTGTGCCTGCTTTGTTAGTCATTGGAGGTCTAAAAATAGTGTTTTGACCAGATAAAGGAATTCTGGGTATAAACTGAGAGTTGTGTTCAATTCAGCTTGATGAAAATTTCAGACTTAACTGTCAACTCTCTCTAGCTTCACAGTCTTCTACCAGTGTGGTATGACCTCTCAAGGCACAAAAAAGAGTTCTTCTCCCTGAAGGAGCTCCTAACCATGGAGGAAACAAGGCTTGTTTTTCTTTTTTCTTTTTCCTTCAGTTCACCAGCCCTACTGTCAGATTCAGATTGGACTCAAAGCAGCCCCTTGCTTCTGAGAGGAGAAACTCCCTGCGTCTCCTATACACAGAAATCCTCATTATTGAATCTTTCTCTTTCCTGGCACTTCCTTCCTGAACAATTTTCCAACAATATCTGTCCTCTACTCCCAAGTTCTTTCTAACTGATGCAACTAGTTCTTTTAGACATCTGGATTTTGATTGTCCCTGATGTCTTTCAACCTGGGAAAGTCATTCTATCTCCCAGACCTAATTTCTCTAAACTAGGATTCTTTTCCATCCATTTTCCTCTGGGCCTTGCAGAACATTTCAAGTATTCAGTCTGCTCAACCTTTATTTCTGCCAGCTATGAATTTGGTTCCTCCTTCATTTTCACATTTGAGAACTTAGTCAATTGGAAAACAGATCAGATTGCCACATCATCGAAGGATTTTTGTTTTTTCTTCTGTTTTTAGTTGCGATGCTTAAATGTTTGAAAAATATTATGCACTGCTTAACAGCAAAAACTTGAAGGTAAATTTCCACAATTACTAAGGTGTTTCTATTTCAAAAGCTCTGGTATGCTAACCAGATTACCTACTTATAGACAACAAATATATGATACCTCTGGAGCAAATAGTAGTCTAGAAATTAAATTATGAACTTTTGTGCAAATCTCCCTTCCTCTCATCATGGAATTTTGAATGATGGCAAATTTTCAGGCGGTGAAATCAATTTAGGGAATTATACGAAAGGCATAACTTTTATCCTTCACAGACTGTGCTACAATGTTGGATAGATCATTCCTTCATGCTCCCACTTTCCTATGGGAGCCAAGTGGAAATGAACTCCCAACTTACTTTCTTCTTTCTACCCCTATCCTCCTCCAAAACAGAGCAACCAGAGTGACCCTGTTAAGTCAGATAATCTCTTCTCCTTATTGGTTTTCCTCTCCTTACCAAGTGAAAGCTGCACTTATGAGGGTTCCCAAGATAACGCATGATTTGGCCCTTGTCTGACTTGATCTCCTCTTTCTCTCTCCTTCCATCTCCTTATTTATTGCATGCACCTTGGGAGTCTTGGTGTTGCTGCGGTTTGGCAGTCATTCCCTTATCTTAGGGTCTACACAGACTTTTTCTGGTACCCTCTCCAGTATTCTTTTGGCTCAGCTCCTTTCTAGGTTTTGGCATTCTCTGGGGGAGCTTCCCTGATCACCCTATTTGAAAATCACAAAACTCAATCTTTCCAATCCTTTTCAACATTTTCTCCATCATCTGTCTTAGTATTTATAATGCTCTTTTAAATATTTTGTTTTTCTTTCCCAGTAAAATGTAAGTTCAACTTAGGCGGAAACCTTATCACGTGTTCATTGCTTTAAACCCAGTCTCTAGAACAGCATCTGGCACATGATAGGTGCTTAATAAATATTTGTTGGATGAGTAAGTGGCCTGGCCTAGAATGTTGACATTCTTTTCACTGACTTCCCTGCAGTATCTGGTGGGCTATATATAAGGGCACGAGGGTATGTTGTCTGGCTTGAGGAGTCTGCTAGCAAGTTGAATCTCTCACAAAGACCTGAATAATACTCAGATCTGACCCCTGGTGGGCTCTCTGGGGTGCGTCCTTCTTTGTTTTCTATTTTTTTTTTAAGTTTTACAATAATGTTAGATTTATAGGAGAGTTGCAAGATAGTACAGAGAGTTGTCATCTATCACTTTTCCCATTTTCCCCTGTTCTTTTAAAAAACCAGTTCATTGAGGTGTTAATAAATGTTTATTGATTTAATGTACACAACATGATGAGTTTGGAGGTAAGTATATACCCATGAGATCGTCACCACAATCTAGGCCATAACCTATTCATCACCGCCAAAATTTTTTTCTTGCCCTCTTATCTATTATTTATTATTATTATTATGATGATGATGGAACACTTAACATGAGATCTGCTGACTTAGAAAATTTTTAAGAACCTCTGTAAGTTGACCACCCAAGGGACTGTAACAAACTGGTCAACATTGGGAGGTGATCAACATAAGGAACTAGGCCTAGTGTACTGATATGTATGTGTGGTACATGTCTGGTCTATCAAAATCAGGTCAACATAAGGAATGTGTGAACTCCCTTCAGTGAACATCTCCTTAAAGGTGACTTAATTTTCATCGACCAGACATGCTCCACATGTACTCCGTCAAAGTTCCTTATGTTGACCACAAAATATAGCATTGCTAACTGTAGGCACTATGCTGTTTATTCATTTGTGTAATTGAAACTGCATATAGTTTGACTAAAGCTTCTTGGTCTCCAGGCTGCTGACAACCACCTATCTACTCTTTGCCTCTCAATTTGACTGTCTCAGATTCAAAGTGCAAATGGTATCATGCAGTATTTGTCCCTCTGTGTCTGGCTTATTTCACTTAGCATAGCATCCTCCAGGTTTATACATGTTGTTGCAAATGGCAAAATTTACTTTCTTTTTAAGGATGAATAATATTCTGTTATATTTATATGCCACATCTTTTTGTCCCTTCACCCATCAATGGGCATTTATGTTGCTTCCATGTCTTGATTTTTGTGAATAATGACACTGCAGGGAACACAGGAATGTAGATACATGGTATCTCTTTGAGATCAGTGCCTTGGTTCTTTAAATTCATTTCTTTTTTCCATTTTACAACAATCCCATATCTCCTTCAATCCATACTCAATAATCTCATTTGATCTTCACATCAATCCTGGGAGGAATGAAATGAACAATAATAGAGCATTACTTTGTGCCTGAAACTGAGCCAGGAATTTCACAAAGCTTATTTCATTTATGTAGTAATCCCAAGGTGGAGGTAGCTACCTTTTCCCTGTTTTACAAGGTGTGGCTCAGTGAGTTGGTGACTGGTAACATGCCAGAGATCACACAGTCACTCAAACCTGAGCTTCTTCTCCACATTTCCATCCTCTTTCCTCAGGTTCCTAAAGCCTCTTCTGTGTGAGTGTGGTTTCATTTAAATCATGTTTTATGTATGCTTCTTCCCTGGAGACTTTTTGGCTTGAGTAAGAACAAGTTATCACAGGTTTTTCATTTTGGTTCCCATTTTCCCTTGCACGTGAAGCCACCCCACGGCAATAAGACACAGTTTAATGAATTACAAAGAATAAATGAACTGTGTGCAGGGCATCCAACCTTTTGCCTTCTCTGAGCCAAGTTGGAAGAAGAAGAACTATCTTGGGCCACATACACTTTAAATGCTCAAACACAAATGAAAACTGATGAGCAAACAAAAAAAAAAAAGAAAGAAAGAAAAAAAAAGGTCATGCATAATTTTCGTGATATCTGCCACCACAAATAAGCAAAAACATCCTCAAATAATCTACATGTAGCCTGTAGGCCTTGGGTTGGACACTCCGGTGGGATTTTAACTCCCTGGGAGAAAGTCATTTCATCAATCCAGAGCACTACATGTTGCAGAAGTGAGATTGCCTTCAATATTGGGCTTGTCACCTTGACAATGAGGACTGGGAATCTTATTTGGGAAGAACACTGACAATCCTTCATCTGGAGAAGGAAAGATTAAAACTCGTTCAAGGCAAAATCTGAGTTTGTTCTCTGAAAAAGGAGAGGTGATTCAGAGAAAGCAGATAAGTCCCTACGAAAAGTATAAGAAACTAATTCAGCCAAGTTTCATCTGTTGGCAGAACCCAGGACTTAACCTCATGTTATAAAAAGCCCAGTCCTAGGAGAACTTTTCAAAGTAAAAAATAAGTAAATAAGTAAATAAAGTCCCTAGTTATCCAAACAGTGAAGTTTGAAAAGCAGCCAAAGGGAATTGCATCTTTCCTATTACTACCACATGTGCTTCTCTGCATACCCCATTTCTCAAGGAGCTAAAAAATGGTGTGCTCTCTTCCCACCAGCAACACAGCCACATATCACCCCATTGGCATGATGGTGTTCTAGAGCAGAAAGTCACAGAGTTTCCGCTCTTACCCACTGCTTATTTCATTCTCACACAGCTCATGTACTTTGAATTTAAGGTCTTTTCTTTTTTTTTCATGCAAGTTACAAATGTTACATTTACACACAGTGAAAGGGTTTTGTTTTTCATCTAAGTAATCTTACTTTAGTGCTTTCAAGATACAATCATGCAAACAAATAAAACGTTTTACTACCCAACAGAACACTTTTAGAAAGTGTTTGAGAGAAAGTATAGCTGGAAGAACCTTTCATGGAGAGCCAAAGCCAGTTCCTGGGTGTGCAGAAGGCTTTGGATCAGGTTTGCAACAATGCTGAGGCATGAGGCCTGGTACAATGTGCTCAGTGACTTATTTTTCATCTTATTCACTGTGATTGTGAATTCCCTATGAACCATGTTGTTTTCGTAGAAAACCAACAACAACAACAGCAGTAACAAAAAGAGAAAACAAAAAGGCTTTCTGATGTTAGAGCCAGAAATATCTGGATTACAAATGTCAGCCTTGTCTTCTATTTGTTCTGTGAACTTGGGTCTGACATTTAACCTGAGTCTCATTCACCTTATCTGCAAAACAGGAATAATAATATCTCCCTTGTACGGTTTTATATGGAATAAATAATACTATATAACCGTGAACTACATAGCATATTTCTTCCTTCCCTTCACAAATCCATTTCACATTGACTGCTTATTGGTCTTCTGGGTATAACTGGGTGGGTTTTCCCTTTTCACCCACTTCGTAATCAAGTTAGCTCATTCTCTTCTCATTCTTTCTCCCTGAAGACACACTTTGAGCTGTAATGTCTGGAGTGGATGTACTACAGGTTAAATCCCTAGGGAACCCCAGCCCTGAAAGTTGCATAATAATCCACTGTTAAATATTTTATTTCTTTTCTTTTTTTTTTTCTTTTTCTTGAGACAGAGTCTTACTGTTTTGCCCTTGGTAGAGTGTTGTGGTGTCACAGCTCACAGCAACCTCAAACTCTTGGGTCAGTTGATTCTCTTGCCTCAGCATCCCAAGTAGTTGGGACTATCGGTGCTGACCACAATGCCTAGGTATTTTTTTTTTTTTTGGTAGTTATCATTGTTGTTTAGCAGGCCTGGGCGGGGTTCAAACCCCGGGTGTATGTGGACAGTGCCCTAGCTTCTGAGCTACAGGTGCTGAGCCAATCCACTGTTAAATATTAAAGCTAATAAAAGTAAAAATATATATTAAAGCTAATATTTACATTGTGTTTTAACATTTAAGAAACTTTTAAATAAATCATCTTGTTTGATTCTTAACATTCTCAAAATTATTCTGTAAACCAGCTATTAATACCCATTGTTACTCTGCTTTCCAGATGAGAAAATGGGAGCTCTGAAAAGTTAAGGGACTATTTTGTTAGTAACAGGACTGAGTAAGAGGTAAGAGGGAACTTAACTCTCTCTTCTGTGCTTCTTACCTTTTTTTGGCCACTGACTCTTCTGGAGCCCTTGCAAATCTAGGATTCTCAGAGATTTCTTTCATAAGAACTTGAGAGCACATCCTCTTAGCTACTGGCTATTTCAACCATTTTTCCTCTCTCCCGATTTGGTTTGTTTTAGTGAGATTTGCCCTCCACCGTAAAGCCCCCAATGCCTGAAGAGAAGCTTTGCAAAGGTGCCTCCCTGTTGTGGCTACTGGCATCTGCCATCAAAAGGGCTCATACCGAGGGTGCAGTCTCATTGCAACCCTAAAGTCACCTGTGCTGCTGCTCCCTACCGACACCGCTTAAGCCAGTGCTCTTGTGTACAGTAGCTCTGTGCTAAGACCACTCAAATGGGGATAAACCTTTTCCCTGCTTGGATCAAACTCCTTTCCTTGAATCTTAAAGTAGTATGGCATTGCCTGTGCTCACTCCCGCCATAGCATAAAGACTTAGAGGATTTGTAGTTTTACTACTAAGAAAAATGTAACAAACTGACTTGGAATCATCCTCTAGCTCCAAACACTGATGTGCTTCACAGGTTAGTTCTTACCTATCAATGAGTTTTTTCTTCTCCCTGAGTTTCCTTAGCCTCTCAAGCAAATAATCTGTTTTCTGGTGTTTCCACAGCTGAATATTTTGGTGATCATATCCTAGGTCCATGCAGGGACCTCTCCCACCTACGTAGTATTACAGTGATACTCTGACTTTTCGATTTTAGTGATGAGTAACAGTTCAGAATAATTTTCAGATATAATATTGTATTTCTAACTTAATTTTTCCAACTATTTTGCTAGTGAAGGAAGTTAACCAAGCAGAACAAAACCAAAACTTTAGCCATTTACTAAAACCATATAGACAGAAGCATCTGGACCTTTTCCAGCTCTTTAATTTAGTAAAAAGATTTTTAACACCAAAAAAGTAGCAAAGGTGTAATACCCAAATAAAGGACAACCCTTTTATTGAATAAAGAGCTTTATCAGGAATTCATACATTATTCTTATTTTCCCATTTTGCAGACTGTCAAATATGCTCTCTAATATTTGGATCTGCTATTTTGCTCCATTTGCTGTTCACAACACTGTGAGGTAAGGGTTCATATTATCCACATTTTACAACTGTAGAAATTCAGGACCAGAGAGATGGGGCATCTTTCCAAAAGTCACACAGATAATAAAGAGAGTAGCTAGGACTTAAGTCCAAGACCTCCATTGCCAAACATGCCCTTGCTTGGTTGATTGAGCTGCTGAAGATGATGGGAAAACTCAACTGTTCATGTTTTTAGAATTTTCTTTAATTATTTAAGATAATTTCTTTAAAAATAGATGATTGTTTGTTATTTTTTCCCCAGTATGTTATTTTGGTCACATATTTATTAATGAATGTGCACACATATCTATAAAGTTTATCAGTCTAGATATCAGCATTATAAATTGTGTGCAAATTCTTTCATCCCTATAATTCCTAAAGAATCTACTAACAAAAACTATGGGATAGTTATTGTAATTCTAAGTGTTGCAAACATCCACCTCTTTCTCTCTGTATGCATAAGGAAGAATGGATATTCATGAGATCTTTCTAGATTTAATTTTGCTTACTTTTTCCTTTTCTTCTCCACCTCATTCCTCGTGCTTCATTTTCTCCCTCTGACTTTTTCCTTGAGATTGTGACGGTCAGACCATTGGAAACAGCTCTACATAACAAGTTCTTGATTAGTCAACATCAAGGTTTCCTCAAGATGTTGGGATGGCTTCTTTTTACGCCAGTCATGAACATGTACCAAATGGTTTCTTTTTGGTGAGGGTGGGCCAGAGGTATGGGGAAAGTCGCGAGGAGGACTCTTGGCATGCATGGATTTAACAGTTGATATTTCTACTTTTTATAAGGATTCTGGAGGCCAGTGCTATGGAGTTGCTCTTAATTTTGCTAGGGCATGAAATAAGGGCATGAACTCTAAGGAGTGCCTGGTCCTATATTTTTAATATGATTTTATGTTGTTTATGTTTACTACATAGCTTTATTCTGTTCTTATAGAAAGCCAGTGGCATGGACCACAGAATCTCCATTTTGTAGAAGAAGAAAATTTGGCAAAGTATATGCTATAGACATATAGAGTAGTCAAAAATTGGAGTGTTACAAATTTTCATCCCATACTACATTAGGTCTATGGAATTTATTATTCTTTTGAAGCAGAAATCTTTAAAAATTACCTTATTTTGGTTGTTCTCATATTTATTTTTAGCTAGATAAAATATGGAGACTTTGGAATCTGGAAACTTGGGAGAATAGAATATAAATTATGAGAGTCCATCATTTTAAGGAGAAATTGTTTCAACTTCTCATCTTTGTTAAGACCTGTAGTGATCATGACACAAATATGTTAATGTTCTGTACACAAATTACTTGTTTCATAAGATAAATCTTTGCTGAGGAAAGGCATGTGCTTGAAGTCCTTTGATTTTCTAGTGGAAGAACCTCTAATTTTCTTTTATGTAAGGGTCAGAGAAGACCACTTACTTTCCCCCTAACCCTTTACCAAGAAGTTTTTCATGATTGCAGAAATGTTTAAGAAAACATTGGTATTTGGTTTGTCTCCTGGAGAAATCTCTCTTGGGACTCTGTGGGATGGAAGATGAAATGGAGGTTTGGGTGATAGAGCAAAGAAAAGGGGGATATTTTTCAGAGTATCAACTACAGCTGTGGTTCCCATCCCTGGGTTGCTGACTGGAACCAGTCCATGGCCGGTTAGGAACCAGGCTGCACAGCAGGAAGTGAGCGGTAGATGAGTGAGTGAGTGAACTTTCAACTCATTGTTGAAATGAATATGTATGTATAGCTGCTCCTCATCACTCACATCAGTGAGCATGCTCTGCCTCCTGTCAGACCCCACCCTCTCCCACTCCCCTATCCTTGCTCATGGAAAAGTTATATTCCATGAAAGTGGTCTCTGGTGACAAAAGGAAGGGGACCACAGAACTAGAGTATAGTAAAATTTTAGGAGTGAATCTTTTAAGAGTATGCTAAAGTTCAATAATTTCTCATAAGAACAAGTTGTTTAGGAGGAACTGAAAGATTCCTTTGGAACAGATTGATAAAGTTTTGAGGATATCATTCCATCCTCCCTACTCATAATTTCCTGCTTACTCAGAATGGAATTTGGGATGCCAGCTCTTTGGGGGAGCTCAGGACATCTTAGAATACATTCTCTGGAACCCAAGAGATTAAATGTCATAGATTCATTCATTCATTAATCTGTTACTCATTCAAGAAATATTAAGTATACATCACCACTCCAGGAAGGACTGTAAAGGCTGGGTGTAAGGTGGGGAGAAGGCAGATCCCAACTTCCGTGGGGCTTACTGTCTGGGGAGAGTCAGAAAATACATATACAAAAATACATTAAAAATTTTGTTGAGAACTTAGAGGGAAGAAAGAACGGGGAGAAAGGAGAAAGAAAGAATCTGGGTCTTTTCTAAAACTTGCACTTTGACCTTTAGTGAACCTGCCACTCACCACTCAAAGCTCATCTAGCAAGAGGCAGCTCCCATGTGCCCACTGTTCCCAGAACAGTTCTGGACCACTCTTGCTTTCTGTTTTGTTCTTTGCCTTCTTTTAATCTGTCTGCTACTCATTCATTTATTGAGCAGCATTTTATTGAGCAGGAATCAGGTGTTATGCCAGGCACTGGGAATACTACAGCAGAAGATAGATGTGCTTTCTAGCTTCATGGTGGCCACAGGCTGATGGGATGTGAAGTCAAGTTACCAGGCAATTAAAATGCAGTGGGTATGGGGTCTGCTAGAGACAGAACTGGGCAATGGAAGGCAGATAACTCTGGGGGTGAAGGACAGCGTGTAAAAGACCCAACGTGAAGGGAAAGCAGGGTATCGAGAATTCCAGGGAGGAATAGCACGTGTAAAAGCGAGCAGAAGAAGTAGATTTTTTTCCAGTGAAGTAAAGGAAGTTAAAAACAATGGAGTGAAGTTGTAAAGGGCAAGAAGTAGAGGGACAGAAACCTGGAGAGGGAGGCACATATAAGGGAATGCCGACTTTGAAGGTCATGCTAATTATTTGCATTTTCTCAGTGCCTGCTCGCTGGGCATCTTCTCCTGCCCTCTACATTTTATTTTTTTCTCAGAATGCTTGATTATACTTCATTTCCTAGAACCCAGTTTTATTATCTGTTAACTTTCTTGGCATTCTTAAATAGGTCTACCTGGGCCTGCTGAAAAGGAGCTGGATAATATGGGCTTATGTCAGTGGAAACCTTGAAATTATCTGTGGATATAAAAGTGAAGTAAATATACTGAGCACCAAAAAGGATGAAGAGCTGGTCTTACCAGAAGTGGGGTACTAGTAGGTAGGGGTATTCCTTCAGATGATAGGACTTCTGAAGATAGTTGGCCTGGGATGCTTGTGCTTACTGCAACTTGTTGTATTTCTGCCCCTTGCCTTCTGAAGATCAAGTCCTTATAAAACTGAGGCAGCTCAAAGGATGCTCATGAATTTTGCTTCCTAAACTCCTTGGGGGAGTAACCAAAGTTATAAGAATTTTATTTAGATCTACAGTACTATATCTGAAAACCTTGGAGTCTGAAACCCTATGTTTCATCAGTCAAATGTTTATGATTTGGAGAAAGTAAAGTTGAGCATGTATTTTACATTTTGAGGCACTCCTAGAGGGTCTGAAGTAGCGTCTTGTAATCATCACATTAATGTTTCCATAGCAAAATGTATGAATATCCACGCAAAGTTAGATAATCAAAGACTTTAAAAAGTTTTGATGAGTTTAGGTCTGGTTTTTCCCCCCAATGAGTTATGTTCACAACAGGTTTTGCAGCCAGATGAGTTATGTAAAGATGTTTAGGTTTCAGAGCTTTTGGATATCAGAATTGCAGATTAAAGAGTTTGTGGATCTGTAGCATATCAATTTTGTAGGCACGATGGAAAAAATTACTCACCATAGGAATTGAAAAACTCTAGAATATTCTTAACTAGGGGTGTGCAGTTCTGGTTGGATACCTACTAAATCAGACCATCTGGGAGTGGACTAGGAAAAGACACGTTTAACAAGCTCCGCAGGTGATTCTGATTCACATCAAAATTTAAGAATGCTAGACCTCTATTCTAAATTTCCCTATCTGCTTAAGAAAATGTTGATTTCCTTTAGATCTCTGTGAACTGACAAATGTAACAACTTCACAGCAAACTGGCTCTGGATGGAGCTAGAATGGGGCTTCAGGTGGTTGAGCTTTTTTGTTTTCTTTGTCTCTCTAGAGATCAAGATGGTCCCACTGGAAGATCTCTGGTTGACATGCACATGACTATGCTTGGACCATGACACTGTGGTTTCTGCTGTGGGCCACCCAGTCACTTAAGGGCTTGTTGATACTTTGTTCTCTGTTTGATAGCCCTCTGCTAGACAAGGAGAAAAGGATGGTTGATTCCATAAAATACACGTGTGAATGTGCATTAATGCCAGAGCTTTTAATTAGGTCACAATTCAACTTACTACTATCACCACTTCAAAGTTGGCCTATGTCCTTTTTACTTTTTGATTTTGGGAAAAATAAATAATAAACTTACATGGTAGAGATCCCAGAGAGTGAACCCGAAAGAGTCTGGGAGAGGCATTTTGCAATAAAGCAAGATATCAATATGATAACTTTTTTTTTAATCAGAAGTGGGATCAAAGAACGAGGACTCTGGTGTCAAAATAGCCTGGACTTTGAATTTTAGTTCTGCATTTATCAGCTTTATGACATTGGGCTGTGTCTCAGTCTGCTCACATGTAAAATGGAGACACTTTTTTACTTCATGAGGCTGATGTGGGGATTAGGTCACTTTCTTCCAAGGGAAACACCTGGTGCAATGAACCCTTGTTTTTTCATTCTCTGCCCCACAGCTCTTGGGTCATTTGTGTTTCTACACTTATTGCTCTGTCCTATGCCATTCATTTATCTGGTGCTGTAGGTCTGTCACAGTGGATGGAGATGGGCCTCATTTTTGTAATTCTTTTATCTCTGGTATTTGGCATGTGATAGGTATTCAGCAAAGGAGTGTTGAGAAAGGAGAGACTAGCATGAATTACAGACTTAGCGAAGGAACTGGGCTTTGAGGAGGGGTATGCTGGTAACTAATTTACAACTGCTCACCAATAAAAGCATATGTGTGCACGGGTGTTACTTTTGTTGTAAATTTGACTGATCTAAAGAACGTATAGCACAAATTGACAAATCAAAAAATATACAATACCTTTTATAGTCAATACCATGTAGCCAATCAATTCACCCAGAATGCTTTCCTAAGTCTAGATCAGGGGTTGGCAAACTGTCTTGTGAATTAAATCTGACCCATCATCTACTTTTGCAATAAAATTTTATTGAAGCCTATCCATACCCAATGACTGCTTTTGCATTACAGTGGCAGAATTAGGTAGTTGCGATAGAGACTGCATAGCCTATAAGGCCTGAAATATTTGTCTGGTTCCATACAGAAAGGATAGTCTGTCTATCATTCTTTACATCCTTCTCTTCCTCTCTCTTTCTGCCTTCTTCCTCCTTCAATTCAATTATCTTCTTTGAAACTCTTAAAATATGCACAAAAACTCTTAAAATATGTACTTTTGGCTTATGGGGCATATAAAATAAGCATTTTATCCATTGAGCCATAGATGAGCGAACTCCAGTCTTGACATGCAGCAGAACAATAAATCAAGCCCTGATGCGTAACATTTGCCAATTTCTGTGGTGTAAATATTCCCACCATGGCTGCTGTCAAGCTACCAGCATGATGTCATCAAATGCGGAATTAGGAGAGATGTATAAAGCACATTTTTACATATTATTTCCTCTGTGCAGATCAATAGATCTTAATAACCATATGAGTACAGAGAGCAGTAAAATGTAATGATATAATTAACAAGTAATGAATTTTTAAAATGTCCTACCTTTATTATAAGATAACTTGTTCACAAGAAGTTTACATAATTTTTAATAATGCTTGTGATTAACTACTACCTTGCAAAATTCTTGAAAATGTAATAGTTCTTGCAAGCCAATAAAAGCTGGATTCAGTACTTTTGAACTGCACTTTTGAAATAGTTTCTACTCGAGGCTTGGGCCTTGATAAATGTTTAAGGAGAGAGGCATGCATTCTTCCTTTGCACCTCATTTCTCTGTCCTGCAGCTTCCATGTAGTCACACTTCTAGTGACATGAGTGAACCCAAGCTGGACTTTCTCACTGCAAAGGCCCAGACTGAACTAGTAGGGGTGAGTGTGAAACCAGGGAGGGAACCACATAAAGGCTGAAGTCCTAAATAGTGCTCAGATGAGTCCTGACATCTCCAGTGACCAACCCAATGGCCTACTTCCTATGACTAGAATTCACTTGATAGTGAAAGCAGAGCTTTGAGGGGAAGGAGGTAAAGTTTTTGAGTTGTTTGGGCTCATTTATTATTGGCTACATGTTAGTAACTGGACATTTGGCTTCTGTATTTCCTGAGAGGCATATCCTCTTCTTTAATGGCAAGGTAGCACCCTATTATTTGCAATATTACACTTTTAGGGAAGAGCAGGGAAAAGTCAAAGCCAGCTGATGTAGTCATTATGAGCTGACAACAGGGCAAAGCCACCATCATAGCATGCATCTCATGCCGAGCTTGTTAATGGGTGTAATTTTGTTAGTCTTGCAGTAAGGAATCTTTAGGTCATTCACACTGTGAGAGGTGAGAAGGAAAAGCTAATTTAATAAGGTTGTCACCTTCTTGAAAGCATATTCAAAGTCTTGCTAGCTGAAGAAATTCGAATAAAAGGAAAAGATCATTGCTGAAAGCTTCCTCTCCCTATTTTACTTTTCTTCATTCAGCAGGGACTTCTGGAAATATTATCTAAGGAATGAAGAAAGAAAAGGAAAGAGAAAAGTTACATTTCTTTTTTCTCTTTCCTTTGAAAGCTGTACATGAAGGATCTGTGGCTTATGAAGAGTGGATAAGGTGCTCTGTAGCTCTCAGTGACATTACCAAGGGGAATCTGGGGAGAAAGGTGTGCAGGTGGGGCTGTCAATCAGAGAAAACATCAAGGGCTCCTACAAAAAACAAAAGGAAAGAAAATGGATGTTTAATCAATAAAGTTGCTCTCTGCTTAACCTTTTGTGTTTTAAGCAACATTCACTGGAGCCCAGCAACAGAGTCTAATATTTAACACATAAAGGGTACTCAGAAAGGTGAAGCCTTGGAGAGCAGCTAGAGTGAAGATGGAATGGAGGGTTAAGAAATGGAAAGAAAAAGAATTGGAGGAGATGGAGGTCAAATGGATGCTTAAAGGCTGGGAGCCATTAAGAACAGGCTGGCCACCACGAGAGAGGCAGATGTGACAGCCCAATGTTAGACTCATGGGTTTTGAGCTATACTAAATTTACTTTCCTTTACTTCTAGAAGGTAATCAGAACAACTCAGTCTTTGGCTGAAGAAGAGAGGAAGATGCAGCATGGCAGGCTCAACTTATCATATAGACTTAATTCTGATGGCCTCTGACTCCATTCTGATTTGGAGTAATTCAAGATGGTGGCTGGGGTGGCATCCAGGAAGTGTTAGAGAAAACACCTGGGCAGGGCATCAGCCCCTTGGCAATACCCAAGTTAGGCTACTCATAATCTCCTATGTGGACTATTAAAATAGTCTCCTAGCTATCAGCCAGCCTCCAGATTCAGGTCCATCCTTGAGAGCAGCTTTTCAACCTTTTTTAAAATCTCATGGCACACTTGAATCTATAGTTAAACTTCCATGGCATACTTAAATTATGTTGATAAAAAAAATAAAAACAAAAACAAAACAGAAAGAAAGATTAAAAAAAAGAGTAGACTTATTGTGCTTTGAACGTCTTTGGAAAATAATTTAGTTAATGATCTTCAAAAATTTTCAAGGCACATCTAATATCCTCTCATGGCACAACAGTTGAAAACCACTGTTCTAGAATGTCATTTTTTTTAATTGAAAGAAAGGACCAATCTTTTTTTTTGAGACAGTGTCTCACTATGTTATCCTCCGTAGAGTACTATGGCATCACATCACAGCTCACAGCAACCTCCAACTTGTGGGCTTAGGCAATTCTCTTGCCTTTGCCTCCCGAGTAGGTAAGACTACAGGCTCCTGCCACAACACCCGCCTATGTTTTGTTGCAGTTTGCCTGAGCCCGAGTTTGAACCTGCCACCCTCGGGATACGGGGCTGACACCCTATCCACTGAACCACAGGTACTGCCCAAAAGGACCAATCTTGAATATATAAAAATTATAGACACATGTGAAGAGAACAGTAATAACCATCCATATCTCATTCACTGCCTTTTTATTCCCTTCCTGCTTTTGTCCTTCCCAATTTTCCTTCTTTCAACATTTACTGAATACCTATTATATGGCAGGGGAGATAACAAAGATGAATTTAACTGACTCCTCAATCTGGAAGGGTAAAGACATGTAGGAAATGACTGCAGTATTTTGTTTCAGTATATATACATATTTTAGTTTCATTTAATTTAATTTTTATAATTATTTTGATTATTCATTTTGATTAAGAAATATATGCACACAAAACAAAATTCAGGTTATGAAAAGGCATAAAGTAAAAGGTAAATGTCTTACCTGTGTCCTTCACCTAATTCCCTAACCTAGAGGCAACCACAGATACCAGCTACTTATTTTCCTTTTCTTTCTCACTCTAAATATATATATATGTATTTATACATATATATATCCATATGTATCCATATGTATAACACACAAGTAGTATGTTATCCATATGTATAACACACAAGTAGTATGTTATGTACCTCATTTTACATCTTTCATATTTCACTTTGTATATTTTGGAGATCATTCATCAGCACATAAGAACAGCCTACAGTTTTGTTGACTACATAATATTCAATTGTGTACATATCAAAACACATATTTCAAAACATATGTTTTATATATACACATAAAAATATAAAAAAACATATGTTTTAAAATATACACTTTCCTATTTTTTTTTTCCCTTTGGCTGTCTGGTGCAAAGTGTTGAGTTAACTGATTTTACTCCTCAATTCCTGGAACATCAACAGTGGTTCTTGCTAAATCCTGCTTTTTTCACTCACCCCGATGTTTTTAGATTTACTTATGTTGCTATGTGTATATACACTTTGTTGCTCTGAATAATGCTCAGTATTCATAATTTGCATCCAATACATTTCACTTACATGTTCTTGCAGTGATAGACAACTAGATAAACCATCAATTATCTTTGAACATGTTCCCTTGTCTACCTGTGGGTATGAGTTGAATTGCTGGACCGGAGGATATATACGGATTTAATTGAAGTACTTCAGGATTGCACACCAGACTGACTGTACTTGTGTGTATTCCCAGCACCCTTGTAGGAAATGTCCTATCTTGCCATATCCTGTTTCAACACTGATCCTCCAGCTTTATAGTTTTTACTAATATGATGAGTATACAGTAATACTTCCTTCTTGTTTCAATTTGCATTTCTATAAATGCAAATGAGTTTGTGCTTGTTTCTCTGTTGGATTTCCTCTGCTGTGTATTGCCAGTTCAGATCAGTGACCCATTTTCTAGTTAGATTCCTGTTTTTTCCATTACTGATTTTAGGAATTCCTTGAATAGCTTATGAATTCTAGATATTAGTTTCTTATTGTACTTAGACAATGAAACCATTTTATCTGATTTGTCATCTGTCTGTTAATATTATCATGCCTGTTTTCTATGAAGTAGAAATTGATATTTTTGAAGTAGATATGGATACTGCTGTTATGACAGTGTATCAATATTAAAGTCTATTTTTTATGCCTTGTGAGTTAAGCATTGAGAATTTTATTCAGAAGTTCTTTCCTACCTCTGGGTATAAAAATATTTTCCTACATTATCTAGTATTCAGATATTCTTTGCCAACTACATCTTCAATTCATGTGCAACCACTATTGTGTATGGTGTGGAAGTTCAGTTTTTAGTTTTCCTTCATATACTAGCCTAGTTGTTTTTAACACTGTTTTGGTCCATTCCTATTGCTGTAACAAAAAATTACAGACTGGGAAATTTATGAATAACATGAATTTGTTGCTCACAGCTATAGAAGCTGAGATGTTCAGAATCAAGTTGCTGGCAGATGTGCTGTCTGGTGAGGGCCTGATCTCTGTTTCTAGGCATTGTCTTTGCCTTGAATGTTTTGTCTTCCAGAGAGACAAAAGTAGATATCGATACTACTTAATATATATATACAGTATATATATAATACTAGTATAATAGTATACTAGTATGTGAGTATACTATTAATAGGTATAATATTAATACCTACTATTAATAGGTATAATAGTATGTGAGTAAAATCAGTATTGCCCTAACTGATTTAACTCAGCACTGTGTCTTCACATGGGGGAAGGGTAGAAGGGCAAAAGACACAGGGCACTTGGGCATTCCCTCCAACCTTTTATAGTAGTACTATAAACTCCTGAGTTATTCACTTACCAAAAGGCCCCACCTTTTGTTACCATCATTACTTTGGGTTTAAGTTCCAATATATGAATTTTAAAGTGACACACACACATTCAAATCATAGTAAAACCATCTATAAAGGATCAGTCTTTCCTGTACTGATTGTGGTGCTACCTATATTACACATCAGGTTACCATAAATTCATGGAGCAGTTTTAGAACTCTCTACTCTCTTCCATTGGTTTTTGTTTTATACTGATTTTTATTATAATACAATGGCTTTGTAGCAGATCTTAATATCTAGAAAGCAAGTCTGTAGTCTTTACTCAACTTTTTCAAAGCTGACTGATTTTAATCATAGGCATTTTTTTTATTGCTGATAAATTTTAGAATAAATTGAGCTCCTCAAGGACCTACCTGATATGAAGTTTGGGATTTAATTTTTAAGTTGATTTTGAGAGAAATTGATAGTTTTGTAATATGATGTTTTCCATATGATCTTGAGATACATATATATGTAAATGTTTTTCTTTCCATTTATCCAGATCTTATTTTATGCCCTGAAACACCAATTAAAAATACCTCTATGGAGGCCTTTGTATACTTATAATTCTTCAATAATTATAGTTTTTCATATTTGAATGATGTCTTTTATTTGTTTACATTTTTTATTTAGCAATTCCTGGGGGAAAATGCTATTTATCTTTCATATGTTCATCTTGTATTTAGTAACTCTGTTGAATTCATAATTATTCTATTTGCTTGATGAATACATTGTTTTTTATATGTAGATAATTACATTATTACTGACTTTTTATTTCTTTTCTTCCAGTCTTTAAGCCTCTTATTTATTTATTTTATTTCATTGGCTACAACCCATAGTATTGTGGTAAACAGTAGCAGCCAATTTTGTATTCTTTCTGTTTTTAAATTTTCTCTAATAAGAAATATATACATAATGATTTTTCAGATGAAATACTTTCCATATTAATAAAGTTCCTTTTTATCTCTAGTTTGCTAAGAGTTTTTGCCATAAATAGATGATAAAGCTTACTTTATCTAGGATTTTTCTTAGTCTATTAATGTGTAGAATTTCTTTCAAATACATTTTGATATTGAACTACTTTTGTGAAACTGGTATAAAACTTATCTGATTATAATTTTTTTAAAAATATACTGTTAGATATACTTAGCTCATATTTTTTGTTTCTAAGAAGTGAATTTGGCCTCTTTTTCTTTGTTTATGAGAAGAAGTATTGGTATAGTGAGTGTGTGTGCAGATTTGGGGAACCAGATTCTAGACCTGGATTCCTAGGTCACACAGCTAGTAAGTCAGTTTGGTGATTTACTAGCTGTGTGACCTAGGGAAGCAGTAAGCCTTTATGGCTTCATTTTCTCACCTATAAAGTGACATTAATATTACTAATATCTAACTTATGGTTTTTCAAGAGAAAGAAATGAGATAAAATATGGAAAGCACTTAGAAGAGTACCTGGCATATAGTAAGTTCTACCTAAATGCTAACTATGATTATGGCACAAAGTTAACTTTGTTTGGGAATCAACATTATATTAGCCTTATAAAATAATCTACATAGTTTTCTCACCTTAGCTATTTCCTAGAATAATTTGCATAGGAAGAGAATAAAATATTCCTTGAAAATTTGGTAAGAATCCCCAATAAAGTGTTAGGAGCCTGAAGTATTTTTTTCCTAGTGAAGAAGTCTTTTCAACCTCTTTGCATTTTAACTGCTTTATGTTTATTGGTCTGTCAAATTTTCTACTTTTTTTCTTATGCACTAATTTGTTTTATATACTTTCCCCCTTACTTTATTTTTCTTACTTTTTTGTTACTTGCACCAATATTGGCATTTTCTATTTTTTTCTTATAGAAATATATTCATTTTGTCTAGATTTAAAATTACTTAAGGGGTAGCTGTTTATAATACTATTTTATAGTTTCTAACAGTTTTTATTCTCTGCAGCTATTCATTCTTCTATATCTGAATGGTTAAAATTTTTCAAAGAACCAGGTTTATTTTAAAACTCATCTTTTCTCATTTCTTTTATTATCCATTGTATTGATTTATGCACTTGTATTTTACTATTTCCTTCCTTTGTGCTTCTTGGAACACATGTTCTGTTTCTTTTGTTTTCAGCTTCTTAAGTTAAAAGCTTAATTTATCTTTTTTAGATCATTCCTTTTTGCTGATAAAATGTATCTCAAGCCGTAAACTTCTAAATACTTCTTTAGCTCTGTACCATAAATATTGGCATGTTATATTTGTCATTTAGTTCTGTGTATTTTCCAATTTCTCTCTTAATGTTCTTTAAACTCAAGGACCATTTAGCACCATATTGTTTAGTTTTCGTATATATGGGATTTCTTTTTCTAAATGAAGGCTTTATTTTATAATTGAGAAATTTTTCATTCTTAGAACATTTGGTATGTATATTGGATTTAGGAAATGTAAACAATGCCAAATAAACCCCAAATCAAACCATATAAAAAAGTAAAAGAATGTTACCATTGTGTAGGCTAGTGACAAAAAATTTGGAAAAGTGATTCTGATAATTGTTAAATTCCAGAGTTTGGTTAAATAATTGACCTCTCAATCTTATTAAAGAAATACCAAAGACCCTTATGGTTCTTGATATTTAGATTTATAGGACATTTTAAGAAGTCTCTAAACCATGAGCTAATAATTTATGGGTAAATAATGAATCTGCTTTTTTTAGTTTAATAGTTAATAATAAAAATGCATACCTTCTGAAAGTAATAAAGGCAGTGGTGGTGGGGTGATATAGAATTCTGTATATTATACCTTTGTTATCCATTTCAAATTTTACTATATTGTAGTCTGTATGATACTAATTATTTGAAATCTTCTGAACATTTTTGTAGCCTATGACATGGTAACTCTATGTAAATGTTGTTGATGTGCTTAGAATGAAACTGTACTCTTTATAGTGTGAACAGTCTCTCTAGGCTTAGTGGTTAGGGCACTGGCCACATACACCCAGGCTGGTGGGTTTGATCCCAGCCCAGGCCTGTTAGACAACAATGACAATTACAACCAAAAAATAGCCAGTTGTTGTGTTGGGTGCCTGTAGTTCCAGCTACTTGGGAGGCTGAGGCAAAAGAATTGCTTAAGCCCAAGAGTCTGAGGTTGTTGCGAGCTGTGACGCCACGGCACTCTACCAAGTGTGACATAGTGAGACTCTGTCTCAAAAAAAAAAAGGTCTCTCTGTATCTAAAAATAAAAGCTTTTAAGTTATGTTATTATTTCTTCTATATATCTTATTACTTTTTTGGCTTTTTTAATCTATGAGCTTTTGAGGGGAAGGCATTAAAATCTTCCAAATCTTCTACTACAATTGTCATTATCCACTCCCTTCTGTAGTTCCATCTGTTGTTATGTAACATAGTTTGAGATGATGTTTGTAGATCCAAATAGGTTCATAAAGCCAACTGTTTCGCTCTTCACCTTTAAATGCTACTTTGGCTTTAACTTAGTTAAGGTTTTTTACTTGCATAGTACAAAAATAATGAATAATTGTCTTCTTGCATCCATTGTTTGTTCTTAAGAAATGTAATCCTTTCCTTTGTTGGTAATCTATAGCTCCTTTATGAATCTTTGAAATAATCTATTGATCTGTTGAATTTTCTCTTTGTCTTGATGGCCTAAAATTTATTTTAATATGTATAAGTGTATATCTTTTTATATCTAGTCTGCTTGGCACTCTATGAAGCCTTCAAGTTAAAAATAGTCTTTTTTTTTAAACCCGAAAGTTTTTATCTTTTTTATTTTTTCTCATATTTATTTCTTTATTTTTCCTATCCTTTTCTGGAACTTCTATTATTTGTATGTTAATGTTTCTGGTATTCATCTCCATGTTACCTAGCTTTTCTTTTTTTTTAATATATATATTTTTAAAATAATTTTATTGAATCATAATTATGTACATTGGTGCAATCACAGGGCATGATTCATATACATTCAGAAATATTTTGATCGTACTGTTACAGATATCCTTCATGGCATTTCCTTGATCACTATATAAAGACATTAATA
>CAUYON010136225.1:0-32802 GCA_963573935.1 Arctocebus calabarensis
ACAGATATCCTTCATGGCATTTCCTTGATCACTATATAAAGACATTAATACTCTACCTTTAATAAGTTTCGCCAGTACCCTGCTAAGATGCACCATAGGTGTGTTCCCACTAATTGCCCTCCCTCTACCCATCCTCCCCCTTTTTAACCAACAAATTCACTTTAGAGAATCTGTTTCTCTTATATACCAGGAACTATTTTTTTTTCCTTCTGCTTATAATTTTTTTTTTTTTTTTTGGTTTGTTTAAGAAATGGAGGCTTCTGTGTTTCCAAGGCTGGCTTTGAATTCCTGGGTTAAAACCATCCTCCCATCTCTGCTGGGATTATAGGCAACCCTGGCAGCTAAAATTCACTTAATCTCTACCATAATCTTGTAAGACTAAGACTATTCTTATGCTCACATACATGGAGAAATAGGAAGAGAAGGATTAAATAACTTGTACAGGTCACATAGTTCCAAGTGGGAAAACTGGCATTTGAACCTGAAGAGTCTGACCTTTTAATACATGCCACTACCAATTGCTATGATGGCCAACAATGCTAAAGATACGATATTAAGTAAAAACTACATATACACAGTGTAATTGTAACTCTGTTAAATACCATTCAAGGGGGAAATATTAGCAAAAATGTTAAATCTTAGGGTAGTGCACTAGCGGATATTTTCTTAGCTACCCTTTGTGATAGTTCCCAAATATTTTACAATGAATAATATTACTTTTATAATCATAAAAAGGTAATAGAAGAAAATAAGCCATAAAAGAGAAAAAATGTGGCTTGGCGCCTGTGGCTCAATGGGCTAAGGCGCCAGCCACGTACACCTGAGCTGGCAGGTTCGAATCCAGCCCACACCTGCCAAACAAAAATGACAGCTGCAACCAAAAAATGGCCGGGCATTGTGGCGGGCGCCTGTAGTCCCAGCTACTTGGGAGGCGGAGGCAGGTTGTTGTGAGCTATGATGCCACAGCACTCTATCCAGGAAGACAGCTTGGGGCTCCGTCTCCAAAAAAAAAAAAAACCCTCACCAGCCATTTCTATACTTTGGTAGCACGGATTACCTGGGAAACTCCTACCCAGAAAGAAATCACTTAGGGGTACTTATTTTCTCCAAGAGAGGAGTTTGGAATGAGGAAAACAAGGCTTAGGAAAGCATCCTAGACCTTGATCTAAGCTCAATTTCATAAATGATTTTCGGAGTGATTCTCAGATTTGCTTGGATTCAATCCAATACTGACTAACGCTTTTTTTTTGAGACAGAGCCTCAAGCTGTCACCCTGGGTAGAGTGCCACGGCATCACAGCTCATAGCAACCTCCAATTCCTGGGCTCAATCGAGTCTCCTGCCTCCGCCTCTTAAGTAGCTGGGACTACAGGCGCCCGCCACAATGCCTGGCCATTTTTTTGGTTGCAGCCATCGTTGTTTGATGGGCCAGGGCTGGACCCCACCAGTTCAGGTGTACATGGCTGGCGCCTTAGCCCATTGAGCCACAGGCGCTGAGCCACAATACTGGCTAACGCTTAATGAGCAATTACAGTATGCTGGGCAGTATGCTAAGTCCTTCGCGTGGAACCTCTCATTTAGTCTCACAAACACTCTCTGTAGCAGGTATAATTTATAATCTCCATTTACAGGGGACGAAACCAAAGCTTAGAAGTTAAGTAACTTGCCTCAAATCACACAGTACTAAGTGTATTAAGTAGTACTTAACTCTCCCTGTTAAGTCCCAATACGTAATTTGAAATAAATTCTACATTTTTTGGTTTAAAACTTCTTCTTATGTATACACAGGAGAAATGACTTTTGAGAGGCAATGGCCATGCTGGAATTAAAATCATGAATTGTATATTCCAGCCTTGAAATCATGATTTCTTAATGTAGGCACAGGGGTCTCAATGCTCCTCATACAGCTAAGGGAAGAACAATCCTGTGTCATGTACCAGTGCCACTGCCTGTGAAGACAAGGGATGAACTCTGCACTGCAGAGCAGCCACAAAGGTCCCTGTCCCGGGGGGCCCAGGCTACTGCCTGGCAGCAAACAGACTAGCAAACAACTTCTCCTAGCTCTGAGTTGTTCTCAGGCTGTCTTTGGCAATTGCCTGGAGTTTTGGCCACATATCTGATGAGAATAATACCTGTACCAAAGATGTTTGAACCTAGGCATCCTGCGTCTGTCTTAGGATTTATTAAATGTGTGTCATGCTTGGAGAGCTAATCTTGGCAGTTCCAACCTTTAGGGTGTCTGCATAAGGAGGAGCATCAAAGATTGAACTGATTTCAGCTGTGGCTAATATTTTCTATATATTAATAATATGTGTGTGTGTGTGTGTATACATTTTTTTTTTTTTTTGAGACAGTCTCACTTTGTTGCTAAGACTAGAGCAACAGCAACCTGAAACTCCTGGGTCAACCCATCCTCCTGCCTTGCCTCTCAATACCTGGGACTACAGGTGCCGGTCATGATGCTCGTCTAATTTCTATTTTTAAGAGACAAGGTCTCACTCTTGCTCAGGCTTCTCTTGAACTCCTGAGCTCAAGCGATCCTCCTGCCTCAGTCTCCCAGAGCACGAGGATTACAGACGTGAGCCACTGTGCCTGGCCTTCTATTGATATTTTCAATGGAACACTGAACAAAAAAGAAATAGTTAATTTCATCACTGCCCTTCCCCCCAAATAATTACACAGGGAGGAAAATGGGTACTTCTAATTAGCGCAGATCTTTTCAGTTTTACTACGTTTCTTGAACCTAAATGCTATGAAGAATAACTATTGTTAAAGCTATGGATAAACTTTTATGCACTTTTTGTTTAGATACTTTTAATGCACAAGTAGTCAAATTTTTAAAAAATTCTGGCTAGCTGGGTGTGATGGGTGTCACCTATATTCTCAGCACTTGGGAGGCTGAGGCCGGTGGGTTGCCTGAGCTCACAGGTTCGAGAACAGCCTGAGCCAGAGCGAGACCTCGTTTGTAAAAAATAGCTGGGTGTAGTGGTGGGCGCGTGTAGTCCCAGCTACGTGGGAGGCTGAGGCAAGAGAATCACCTGAGCCCAAGAGTTTGAGGTTGTTGCGAGCTGAGACACCACCGCACTTTGCCAAGGGCAACAAAGTAAGACTCTGTCTCAAATAAATAAATAAGTAAATACATAAAAATTCCGGCTACACAGTTATTCTTATGCTATGAAGTGAGACTATGAAATGATTCGGAACTTGAATTGGAACACAATAATTCCACAAAATGAGCCAATATATTTAATGAGCCCTTTTTAATGTTAAGATACTGACCTTGTCTAATAATCTAATCTTCTAGAATTAAGATGAATTTCTTTCCCTTTCCTTTCAGTAGCTAGTTAAAGACACCTACAGCCAACCCATATACACCCTGTCATAAACTATCAGCAAAATTCCAGTGCAGTAAGGGGGCAGAGAGATGGGGGCAGTGGGAGTTGGGAGTGGTGAGGGGAGCACAGGAAGTCCATGGGGGACACTCACCAGCGATTGCACCAGCTAGGAGCAGGCTTCCCGGGCTAATGTGCCCATCTTCATCTGCAAGGGAAGCCTTCACATGAGCATAGCACGGAAAGTAGATGGCCGAGAAAGGAATGTCCCGCAGAAAGCATGCTTTGGCACCCTGCACATTTGCAAAGGAAAAAGAAAACCCACATGAAACACATATCCCATTGAAAAGATCAAGCTGCTCTGGAACTCACCTCAGAACAAAATATTCTTGGAGAAGACCAAATTTGTACTCATAAGTTGAAAGGGGAATAGAAAAAAATAACCCAATTTCTGTAAGTTACAAATCTAATCTTGTTTTTAAAACTAAAACTAGTCCTCTTGTGTGATGCGAAAAGGAGGAAGAAGTTCTCATGCTGATGCTTTATTCTCTTTATTCTGATGTTAAAATTTCAATTAAAACACCTTTACAACTTTGCCTGTGATAACCTTTTAATTCTTTACTGGTAGCAAGTCACTGGCATTTCAAGGAAGATCTGTTTTCTGGTCTCCATAGAAGTTAGGCATTGATAATCAAGGTATCTTTTTGCTCACATACTAGGAAGTAGACAGATTATACAGGTGGAGGGAAAAGGCTTTTTAAAAAAATATTGTTTGGAATCTTTTCCAGAAAAAGTAAAAAACACATACATAAAACATTATACATCTTTTCAGGGGTTTCTAGGTCCCCCAAATTTATTCACATGCGTACCTGCCACTCAGGATTTATGAAACATTGATACATGCCTGCTTTAAAGCCTTAAATATTTACAGTAATTCTGACACATTTTAGAGTTGCATGTAGAATAATTAGCTACTAGAGCAAAGTCTTCACCAAATAATTTCTGGTGCAAACATAATGTCATGTGGAGGCCCTGAGAATTGATGAGGGATCGGAAATACGATATAATATTACAATGAAAACCACTATATATATATTTCATTTGGGGTAGGCTGAATGGAAAGGAAATTACTTCTTTTCAACACATAATGATTTAATACCATTTCTTTTGCACATTTCTAATACCTAAAAATTTCCATGAAATACTGAGTCCCAAAGGAAAATAACGAATCCATCCAGACTCAACAGATCTAGCCACACCCAGTGACATTTATTGAGATCTAGTATTGCAGGATCTTAGGTAGTTTTGTTAGATTTGAGGCCGAGCACCCATCTGTCAAAGTTCCTTAACCCTTCGGCATCTGTTACTATAGGCTTTTTTCTTCTGACACCCACATTTCACTCCTGACTCTAACCAGGGCTGTGATAAAACCCTTAGTCTTTTTCATATTTTGCAATTTATTTAGTTGCCTTACACCAGTAGCATAAGCAGAACTTTATGTTTAATCCTACTGTATCTCATCCTGAGGGAATCTCGATTTTGCCGTGTTGGCTATTCCTCAGTCAACTCCCCCATGGTTGCACTGAGCATGCCTCTCTCCACTCTGTGTACAGCTATTCAAAACAGAGCAGATGCATTCAGGTACCACCATGCAACCCACCCTTACCGATCTTGTCTACTCCCACACTGTTAAATGTCTAATTGAAATTAAGAATCACAATACTGGGCGGCACCTGTGGCTCAGTGGGCAGGGCACCGGCCCAACGTACGGAGGGTGGCGGGTTCAAACCCAGCCCCAGCCAAACTGCAACAAAAAAATAGCCAGGCATTGTGGCGGGTGCCTGTCTCAGCTACTTGGGAGGCTGAGGCAAGAGAATCGCCTAAGCCCAGGAGTTGGAGATTGCTGTGAGCTGTGTGATGCCATGGTACCTCTACCAAGGGCAATAAAGTAAAACTCTGTCTCTACAAAAAAGAAAAAAAAAAAAAAAAAAAAAAAGAATCACAATACCCACTACACCCAGGCTACTCATTTTGTATGTGTGCAAACTGACACCCAGGACAGTTCATCCATCAACTGCCTGTTACTGACGGCCATGCCCCTCACTCATTCCAAGGACATTTGGAAGTAGTTCCTGGAAACAGGCCAAACCTCAGGACAGAGGTTTTTCCATTTGCTCCAGCTTTTTAAAGGGGAAAAAGTACAGTATGATGTCGATATCCACGTGTAGCATCCAATCCTCTCCTTATGACTAGTGCTTTTAAAAGTTAATTCAGGCAGTCACTGGGTAAAGGGAACATTGTCTCCTTTAATTTCTATTTTCTCTTCCTTTTCCTTTCTTGCCTCTAAGTCTTCTTGCAAGTTCTCCTAGCTATTTGTCCAATGTAGACTACGTCTAGAATAGAGACTCAAATTAGAGACCAAATAATCAACTCAAAGGAAGATCAGTTAAATATTCATGTCTGCTCCCTCAGTAAAGTAAAAAAAAAAAAAAAAAAAATCACTATATTCCTGACTTCCTAAACAAATCACTTTAGAGTAATTTTTTAGGCTGGCAAAATTCTTCTCCCCCAATTTTGCTGCCTACTATATCTATTAGTTTTTACCTTAATAACATCGTGCAATATTTGCACCTTACAGTCTGTTTTCTCTTATTTCTTTTTTGGCCAGTAATAGTTTCCCTTTAAAGTTTATTTTCCTAATTATAAAATATTAACTGCTTATGATAGAGCATAGAGAAAAATATTACAAATTTAAGCTTTTCACATATTATTAATACATTTCAATATTTTCATCAATAGAAATAACTTCCCACAGATGAGATTACCCTGGGCTGGCTCTGGGTTGTCTCTGCTCCTTCAATCCACGGGGTATGATTCTTTGTTTTCGTTTCCTGGCCACGTAAGATCTAGTACTATCTTGATTCCTTAGCCACGTTGACTAAATTTCCCTTCTGTTTGTTGTTTTAAAACAGCAATCACCATCTGTGGTCTTGGCTGTCCTGTAGATTAGGCCCAGTCTTTGCATTCTTGTCAAAGGTCTTCAGGGACTTCACTTCCCCAGTTTCCTCTCCCCAGGATGCCTCTCCGGGGAAGCTGTTCAATGCTCCATTCATCTGGCCAATCAAGGGATACCTATCACTCTGCATCTTCTTTGATGATTGCAAAGCTGAGGACATCAAGCTCTTAAATACCACCTCTCCAGTCATTTAAACTCCAAATACCACCCTTACCACTGGGGATCTTTCAACTAGAAAAAGACAGGCAGTGGATTCCACACTCCACTCTGTCTACACTTTCTCAATACTGATCTGAGTTCACTTCGTGCCCGTACATCTGCCCATGTCAGTGTTGTCTATATCCGGCTGCAAGCCACGGAGGGCCAGGAACTATTTCTGATTTAATTTTTAAAACACTGAGCAAAACGTTTGGCTGTCAGTGCTGACCAAGACATGTTCCCAACACCTAAGGCAATTTCCATAGGGGAGAAAAAAAAATCACAAAAAATGGGACATACTGTCAGGTTTCTACAAGGACATTAACTTGCTTATAGGAAAAATATATTGTAAACTAAAACCAAGTTTTAGCTTTTCAAACAGACATATATTGTTTGTTGGGAATATAGTAAAACCTAGGCGGAAGCTGTCAATAATTTTGTATTGAAATATTAAAAAAGGAGACAGGGCCAGAGATTAGCCTGCCTTATGCTACGTGGCTTCAGTATGACCAAGAAGACCACAGAAGACATGCCCTGAAGTGAGAAACACCCGAGAGACAGGCAGAGGATGGCTTTTCCCAAGACGGAAGTGATGACTGTTCCAGCATCAGGGCTCTGCTTCCGGATGTGAAGTCATGACAGGAAATCGTATATCCCTGTGAGAGGGAGGGCCTTGCAAAGTGTAGTGTATGTAAAAAGATGCTGGAAAACAACTCTAGATGACTGAGATGGCTTCATCAGAAAACAGACACACAAATAAAAACAAACAAAACCTGAAGATAGGGTAAGTGGCACTGTATCGCCTAAAGGGAAAATGCCTGGGAATACGCTGTATTTTTTTTTAGCTAGTTATCAGGGAATGGGGTCCAATAATTTATGCAAACTGGAGTGGTATGTGGATATGTAAGAGGTATACAGTTTCCGGTTGACTGGGGAAAGGAAGAAATGGAGACGGTCAAGGGAGAAGGGAAGCAGGACAACCTTGCCAGCAAGTTACAAGCTCTGCATGAGGAATGAAGAGCACCAGGTGGAATCCCCTGGGCACTCACAGCTGCATGACGAGCAACTGCGGACATCAAGCTCTGAACCTTCCTCGCCTGTCAAAATACCACAGGCTGCTTCTTCAGATGAAGGGGGGACCAGAGCTTTAGGAACAGATTAAGTGTAGAGTATCCCCTGCAGTACGGATGTAAAGGGCAAATGTGGTGGCCAGGACTGTCTCCCTCCCTCCCGCACCATTCCCCCTTCCAGCACCAGCTCTGAGAGCCCCTGCACCAAATAACTCCCAAGAACAGAGTCAGGAGGTGGCCCTCTGCCTCCACTGTGCCCCAGGCATCAAAGCTCAATTCTCAAGGAAAGAGAACTTTGCAAAGGGTTGGAGAAAAGGACACAGACTTATTAAATTTCCATGGCCTTCTTTTCCCCACCACTTCCTTGAGGCATAAAGGCAGGTACCAATTTGTAAGGCTGCCTTAGGCAGTACCTGACCTGTTGCTCCCCATAATGAAAAGACAAGCAGGATGTGAAAAAGGCTTTTAAAGTTCCAAGGGGGAAAATGTTTCTCTCTCAGGTTCCTTGATAATCCTTCATTTTGTGGTGAATACCCCATTCTCTAGTCCTACAGCAAAACAACCTGCTTAACTTGAATTTTATCTGCCCCTGTATGATTTTTACCATTCTGAACAGGCGACTCTAGAATAAAAGGAAACACACTCTGTACTGCCCAATGGCCTGCGTCAGTGACACAAAACCTCTGGCCATTAAAAAATTAATAAATTATATAGTGTGTGCCATTGGAATAAATCTTTACAAACGTTCCTGCCCTAGAAGAAAATCTCTACATTTCCCTGTTTTAAGTCTTTCTTACCAGCTGTCTAGGCAGCTCTACCCTTAGACAATTCTCTAGTTGGTCCTGAATTTCCTTTGTAAACTTAGTAAAATCTCTTGGGGAAAATTAATAAATACCAAAATGCAATCCTCTAATCTCTTACTATTCCTTAAAGTACTCTTCTCCAAAGAAGGGAAATTATTGTGTTTTTCTTTCTTTCCTTTTTCTTTTTCTTTTTTTTTTTTTTAATAAAAGGCACACTAATATAGACATGGACAATAAAAAGTATCTCAGGGTAGTTTAACTATTGACTCTGGCTCCATTCCAATTCTGTATCTTTCTAAAGTCTCTCCATCATCATTCTATTTAGGGTCTAGGAAAGCTTTAAGGGTAGGTCTCACTTAACTTTAAGTTAACAGTCCACATTGGTACAGGTCAATTAGATAGGCTTAGAGGCAGTGACCACAGTGTCATCACCGCAAAAGAATCATTTATTTGCTTCTCATGCCTTTTTGATGTGGATACTGTGTTGAAAGCCCAAAGAAGCTTTAATCAATTCTTAAGTTGCTGGAATCATCCACTCAAGTTTACTTTGCCAGTTCTGCCTAGCATGAAATTCTCTCAAAAGATACAACACAACAGGTTATTTCTTTCTCTCTCTCTCATAGAACTATCTCCAATGTCTTTTTTCTTTTTTTCTTCATTTAAAGCACTTCATCTTGGATGGTATCACACCTGCCCAATCAATCCAAAGAGGAAAAAATAAAAATAGTCCTGAAGGATGGTGCTGATGAAGCAGGGAGGGCCAGGGCAGGTTTTTCACATGCTAATTCCTGCTTATTCTAGCTGTACCTGCACACACAGCTCTAAACAGACTATTTCTAATACAGGGAAAGGTAATTACACTCACAAAGGCACTTCTGTGCTGGGCGGGCACCAGGAGCCAGCAGGTCTGGGAGACAGAGGCTTAACAGAGACTCCAGCAGTGAATGCACATTGTCTAGCATGGGGGGAAATGCCAGACTGGGGACCCCACAGCACTCAAGACAACAGTGGTGCACCTTGTCTGAGAAGGTTATTCAATGCTTCTGGCACCTGTCGACAGAGCCACCCACCCTTCTTTTCCTCCCTTACAGGTTTAGAATTTATTTGGCATGTATAATTGTATATTTTGGTCCTAAAGCTACAAACAATGGGCAGCATGTCACGTCTTGATCCCTCAGCATTCCTCCTGGTTTCTCCTAAGTGATTTAACCCTTAGACACACAGCCTGGCAGCTCTCTTGCCCAGGCAAGGGACAGTTAGGTCTCACATGCCTGGGATTCGCACAGGGTGAGTTTCGGGTCTTGCTGAGAAACGTCACTGGGGCCAAGACCTGTTATGTGATTATGTCACTCATTACGTTATAATCCTATCAGCTAGCCAACAATCGAAGACTTGATCTCAGTGAACACTGAAATTATTTTGATTTAAATATAAAATACGAGTATCTATTACTTGGTTTCTTTAGTCCAGGGACTTTTAACACACCAGTTTCTCCTCAATTTCACCGTAATTCTAACAAAATCGTCTTGGCAACTCTAGGTTTTCTATAAGAAATGCCACACCTGTCTCAGCTCTGGCTCTGTATGGTTCTACTAGTGTATATTGCTTTGCCATCAACAATGCTCATCACTTAGACCACCTGGAAATCCTAGATGTGACAGAATTTCATCACATGGGATTTTAGTCCCCAAGCTACCGGTCATGTCACCGTCACATAGCTAATCTGCAAAATGTATCCCATCTATTCATTTTTTCCCCTTTCCTTTCTTACCTTTCCTATACTACCCACCTCCCCAAGCCCACTGCATCCTTACCAGTCTGAAAGTTGTAATGTCTTTTTCTAGTCTAGGTATTTACTCTGGAAATTTTAATATGCATATTGAATATATATAGCCTTTGTTAGCTTGACTTGCCTTTTTTTTTTTTTTTTTCCTTCCACTATGCTGGCAACCTGACATAGTCAACACAGAGTTGGCATGAACCAGGCCTAGAATGCTACCCAGTTACTGGCTGCAGTTCTCCAGCACTGCATACTTGCTAGGGTCCAAGCAACCGAAGCAGCGGCCTACAGCTGTTTACTGTCCTTCTGTGTGATACACATTTGTACATTAAAAACAACCCCGTTTTATCACTGTGCACTTCGATTCTGGCTTTGAAACCACTGAGAATTCCTAATTGCCACTATATTTATCTAAACTAAGGCCATGTTATTTAGATTAAACAATGACCACTTTTTTTGGTCTTCATTCCTGTTAATAGTTCCACTTGCCATCGTTTTCCTTCTACCTGAAGTATATTCTACCATTTCTTTTATTAATGCTCTGGTAATGTGATTTTTGAGTTTGGCTAGTCTAAAAATATCCTTATGCCCTTGTTCCTGAAAGATATTTTTACAGTGCATTTTCAGAGGGTATACAATTCTAGGTTGAAAGGTTTTGGTCTAAAGACAAAGATACTCTACGCAACTGTCTTCCAACTTTCATTACTCCTGTTCTTGACTTAGCTGTCAGTTCAATTGCTGCCCCTCTGAAGGCAAATCTATTTTTTCCACAGCCACTTAAGAGCTTCTCTTTAGTTCTGATGTTCAGCAGTTTTACTCTGATGTTTCTTGTCTGAATTCGTTTTATTCATCCCATACTTGTGATTTGATGAACTTCTTAAATCTTGTTTTATTGGTTTTCATCAGTTCTAGAAAACCTTCAGCATCATTTCTTTTTTTTATTCTGGTTTCTCGATTCTTTCCCCTGTTTGGGTGCAGAAAAAATACCCCAAACTATGGTGCTCTGACATGCTGAGTGCTTTGAAAATTCAAAGGCCTCAGAACCAAAGTTCTTGCTGAGTTTCCACCATCCTTCCCCACCATCATTCTCTCTGATCCTCTTTCTCTCCCAAAGCACAGGATGAAGCTATTCCCTGAAGTTCCCTTATTTACCCAGAAACCAAACTTTCCAAAGAGGGAAATAATTGCCTTTAATATCTTCCTGAAATTCCATTAACCAGAGAAGATTAAAACTCATATTACACAGGAAAAGAATAAATATTAAACACCACAGCTAGAGCCTAGATACTTTGTTTTAAACCATTGTTTGTTCTCTAGTCTCATTCAATTTCCAGAGAGAATTATTTACTTGCCATTGTCTAAGCATTAGATCCACTCATCCCCCTAAAAATCATTTACTCCTACACTTATATCTCCTCTTACCTATGAAGAAGGTATATGAACATCTGTACCCAGGAGGATTAAGTAATCATTCTCCTCCAAATCCCCCATGCTATTCATGTTAAAATACATTTGTATGATTTTTTCCTCCAATTAATACGCCTTCTGTCAATTCTTGTTCAGCAAACATTCAGAGAGTGAAGAAGAAAGCTTTCGGTATTCACCCCTCTATCTCTATGTCTCAATCTTTCTCTGTCTCTCAGAAAGGCATTCTGAATAATTTATCTTGCAGTTCACTAATTCTCTCTTCAGCTATGCTAAATCCACTGTTAATGTTATCTGTTGAATTTAAAATTTTAATCATGATCAATACTTCCTCGCTTTAAAATATTTTTAAAAAAGAACATTCATTATCTATTTCTAATAATTTTAAGTCTTTGTGTTTAAAATGCTTCCTATTGTTTTTGCTATTTCTTGAGTCTTTTTTATTGTGAATTGCTCATTCATCTATGAAAATTCTTTGATGTCTGGATTGAAGGCATATTCTTCTCTAGATTGTGTTTACTTCTGTTAGGCATCTGTGGGCACTATCAATTCAAGACTGTTTAAAAATAAATTTCCAGTTCTAAGTTTTTCATATCACCCAAGAAGCATAAATTCAACTTGCAAACCCATATGAGACCAGCTTGAAGTTCCTGATTCCCAGAGGAGGGTTTCCTCTAATCCCCGTTTTCTCCTTCTCTACTGAGAAGGAAGATAATTTTCCTTCCAGATTAGGGTGGAAGGGAGCACTGTTATTTTCCCCTTCCACTAAGGATGCAGCCCTTTGAGGTCCCAGCTTTACAGGGGAGGATTCTGTTCAAGCCTAGGAACAGGACCAGGGTAAGAGTTGTGTCTATGCTAGAAACTTTACGGAAGTGCTCACTCTCAGGGCTATGAACGAGAAGGGTTGGCACCTGCTTAAATTTTGTGTCTTAGGTGCCTGGCTTGCCTCTCCTCAATCCCTGGTTTTCCCGATGTAGTGCTTTAGGCAGTACCTGATTAGCCCCTGAGGCTTCAAAAGTTAATGCTTCTATCCAACTTCTATCTGTGTTGGCAAAACACAGAATTCCGCTTATATCACCTAGTTTTTGGCTTGAATATTCTTTACTTCCTTGCTAACTTAGTGTTTTTGAAAGGGTGTTTACAAAATGTATTACTCAATATTTTAAATGTTTACAATTAGACGATTAGTTCAATTATCTGATCTGATCAATGTCTAAAAACCCTACAGAGAGAACCTAATACCTTACTGAGGAGATACTTAACCTGATTCTTTTTAACACCATCTCAGGACAAGCTTCCCCTCCAACATAAAATGATTATGTAGGCCTCCTGATAATTCCCTTTTTCTTGTTTTCCTCCTTGATATAGATGGCAAAGTCCCAGGGAAGGAAAAAAGCTCCTGTTTGCATGTTCCTTCAACATATATTATGAAGGTCATTTCTCTACCACAGCAACCATGAGGGCTAATCAGCTACTTGAGCTGGGTATTCTCTTTGTGTTTCACCATTCTACTTGTAACTAACTCTTCTGAATGCTTCATCCTTGAGGAGGATGACTTCTCAGAACAACAGACTGCATTCAAAGAAATACATATTCAAAATGGGCTGGGCATGGTGGTTCACGTCTATAATCCTAGCACTCTGGGAGGTGGAGGTGGGTGGATAACTTGAGTTCACGGGTTCGAGACCAGTCTGAGCAAAAAATTGAGACTCCCATCTCTACTAAAAATAGAAAAAAAATGAGGGAAGAGGATCGCTTGAGCCCAAGAGTTGGAGGTTCCTATGAGCTATGATGCTATGGCACTCTACCCAGGGTGTCGGCTTGAGACTCTGTCTAAAAAAAAAAATTATCATCTTAAGTATGGACCTGTATCTGAATTTTGCCACTCCACACCAAAGACAACACATTGCAGGAGCAGGAATATAGGCTCTTACATTAGAGGCTCGGATCATAGTTCTGCCGCTTAACAGCTCTCTAATATTGGCCAGGGCTCTTAAAATCTGTACTTTAAGTTCATCATCCACAAAATGTCACATTTGTACAGACACATGTACAGTAAAAAAGGTGATGATAATGTGTATTATCAATAAAAAAAGCGCACTGTACTATTGGAGCAGAATTGGAAACAGCTAATATATTATTTATTCTACCTACTAAAATTAATTATTACTAGAACTTTCTGGCACCACTGAAGGCAATGAGACCATATATAATCTTTCTAACTCTGGTACCTAACAGAGTGATGGCACTCCACAAATATTTGGTGAATGAATAATAGAATGGCAAAAGACAAATCACTAGCTAATATTTTTAAGAATCCTTTTTTTCTAGCACACTCAATTCCTTTCAGCACTATGTTACAAAAATATAGTATTTTTTAGGGTATCTCTTTTTTATTTGCTATTCCCAAGTCTAAAGCAGACTGGCCTAGAGAGGGTTGTTGACCCCACAGCATCAGAAATTTCCCAGGACTGGAGCAGAGTAGAAGGAGAGGGGTATTTCTAATAAAACCCCTTAATTGACATTATGGAATAAAAAATTAAAATTCATAACTAACACATCATGCATACTCTATGCTAAACGCTATCCTCTGTGCCTTACACACATTATTTTAGTAAATCTCCATAACAATCCTATAAATAGGTAGGTAAGATTATTATCTTCTTTGTACAGATGAGTTACCTGAAGCACAGGGACAGAAAGTGTTTTTAAAAAGATCTTTTTTTTTTTTTTAAGTTTGTTTTCTTTTAACATAAGCTTTAAGTAGAATATGGACAGTATCTCATGACTTCTAACTAATAGTATTCAAATTACAATACCAAATTAGATATATAAGATATAAAACATGGCCCCTTGAGGTATCTGATATTCTCTCCTTAAATTTCTAAAAATCTTTCCTTAAATGAAATAATAAAATGTCCAAAATGTTTAATGTTTATGGCAGATACTTTTTTTTTTTTTTTTTAAAGAGATGAGGTCTCAATATGTTGCTCAGGCTGATCTCAAATTCCTGGGCTCCAGTGATCCTCCTGCTTCGTCTGCCTAAGTAGCTAGGACCACAGGTGCATGCCAACCATGCCTAGCTATGACAGATGCTTTTGACCAAGAGAATAAAAAGCTATTATTAAGATGCAAAGATTTTGTTTCTTCAATTTTGGGGACTGGTATATTAATAAAAAGACTCAGTCACTCTCACATAGACCAAGAAACACAGTACACTGTATATACCTCATACAAACACATCGTACAGTATTTGCCCTTCTATGACTACCTTATTTCACTTAATAAATGTCTTCCAGCTTTATCCATGTTGTTGAAAACAGCATGATTTCCTTCTTTTTTTAAGGGTTAATAATATTCCATTATATAAATACACATTTTCTTTACCTATTCATCTATTGATGGACATTTAGGTTGTTTCCATACCTTATGTATTATAAATAATTTTGTAATAAACATGGGAGTGAGGATATTTGATTTCAATTCTCTTGGATATATACCCGGAAGTGGGATTCCTGGATAATTTAGTAGCTCTATTTTTTTTTTTTTTTTTTTTGCAGTTTTAAGCTGGGACCGGGTTTTAACCCACACCTCTGGTATATGGGGCCAGCGCCCTACTCCTTTGAGCCACAGGTGCTGCGGTTCATGCCTGCAATCTTAGTACTGGGAGGCTGAGGCTGGTGGATTGCTTGAGTTCAGCAGTTCCAGACCAACCTAAGCCAGAGCAAGACCCTGTCCCTAAAAGTAGCAAGGCATTGTGGCGAGTGCCTGTAGTCCCAGTGACTAGGGAGGCTGAGGTAAGAGGATTGCTTGAGCCCAAGAGTTGGAGGTTGCTGCAAGCTATGATGTCACTGTACTCTGAGGATAACAAAATGAGACTCTGTCTCAAAAAAATAAATGAACAGAAAAAATTTTTATACTGTTTTCCATAGTGGCTGCAGCACTTTACATTTCCACCAACAAAGATTCTAATTTATCTATATCTTTGCTAACAACTGTCACCTTTGTGCTTTGGGTAACAGCTATCCTAACATGTGTGAAGTGATACCCCAGTATGGTTCTGATTTGCATTTTCCCCATGAGCAGTGATGATGAACATTCTTTCACATACTTTTTGGCCCTCTGTTTGTCTTTTTTGGAAAAAAAAAATGTTTATTTAAGTCCTGTGTCCATTTCTGTAATCAAGTCTTTTGTTATTCTGCTATTGAGTGGTAGGAATCTGTTACACATTTTGGATATTAGCCCTTTATCAGATATATGGTTTGCAAATATTTCCTTTCATTGCACAGGCTGTGGCACACAGTTATTTCTAAGTGAACACAGTAGATACCATTTGGAGTGGCAACGTGGTTTCCTGCTCAGCCTATGCAGTTTTTACTGCTAATTCTGGTTAATGTCAGAGTTAAGAAAATAGAAGGACTCTCTTGTTCCAAACGGGGAGTTTTAATTTCTATAATTTGAAGAGTTGATATAAGATCTTAAGTATCCTGTTCTTATTCTAAAAACCAAAACAAAGCAAAATTGAATCACTGCCCTATAATATCTGACTTTAGGAAAAATAATCATGTAACCATGCTGGCCTAAGCTATCAGGTGTCCATGCTTTTTATTGTTATCTCATTCTTTTCTTCTCCATTCATTGCCCAAAATGACACCTAAACTGCCAAGGGCTCAGTATCTATGCTTAGCTTACAGCCTTGTTTTTAAATTTCTCCAAAGATCTAAGTTATCAGCCATGCACACTCTCTCCTATCTAGCTCAACATATCTGTCTGTGATCATTCAGATGTCACAGAAAGATTGGACTGCATTGGAAACCCAGCCTCGCACTTACTTACTTGAACAAATTACCTAAATCCATCAAGTCTTTCTTTCCTCAGCTGTACCTTAGAGTCTAAAAAGCAATAGTTCCTGCCCATGGGCTGTAGTAAGGATTAAATGATATAAAGGAAATTAAAGCTTTTGTTTTCCCCTTGGGACAGAGTCTCACTTTGTCACTCTCAGTAGAGTGCTGTAGCATCACAGCTCACAGCAACCTCAAACTCTGGGGCTTAAGCGATTCTCTTGCCTCAGCCTCCCACACAATATATTGATATACATACACTTTTTTTTTTTTTTTTGAGACAGAGCCTCAAGCTGTCACACTGGATAGAGTGCTGTGGCATCACAGCTCACAGCAACCTCCAATTCCTAGGCTTAAGCGAGTCTCCTGCCTCTGCCTCCCATGTCGCTGGAACTACAGGCGCCAGCCACATGCCTGGCTTTTTGGTTGCAGCCGTCATTGTTGTTTGGTGGGTCTGGGCTGGATTCGAACCCACCAGCTCAGGTGTACGTGGCTGGCGCCTTAGTCCATTGAGCCACAGGTGCCTAGCCGATATACACACACTTTATTGTGTGTGTGAGAGAGATACTAAAGTAAGTATTAGAAAGGGTTTTGTTAATTCTTTCAAGGTTACGTAAAACCTTAACCCTCTTGCTTTAGTCCCTCCTTCCTGAGATTAAGGAAATACAGCTTTAAGCCTGGGCCCTAGCAGAGCAAGTGCTCGATAAATATTAGCTCTAATAAGCTTGTAATAACACACATGCATTTCTCAACCTGGACTCCACCTGTACTTGTCTCTAGGAAGTTCTAAGCACCATCTTTGGATGCTCCGATCCTTTCATCTTCAGTGACTTTTTCTCCTATCACAGAAAGATACATTGAGCTAGATAGGAGAGTGTGTCTACAAACAGATACTGTTCTCCCCATAAAATTAAAACAATAAACTCTCAACCTCTTCTCCCCCTACCCTCAAACACTATCCTTCAAACTCTACATCTTCTTCTAATTGCTATACTCTTTCTCTTTGCTTTCCTTCACAGTAAAACCTTTAGTTTGAAAGGTTTGATACCTGTTTACTCTTCCCCATAGAGGTTTCTGTTTCCACCATTCTACTTAAATTGACTTCTTAAAGATAACCACTGACCTTCATCTGTCAGTTCAAAGACCCTTCCTTGCCCTTTGCTGCCTTTGGTTTCTGCAGCACTACTCCCCTGCCCCTCCCTGCCTCCTAGTCCACAAACTGTCTACACTAGTTCTCTACCTGGCAGTGCTTCTGCTCTTTCTCCCACCCACCCATACTTCTTTATGCCACCTAACTACGGGTGGGCTCTTCAGTTCCATCACTGGTGTCCTGCCAGCTTGGAGATCTTAACCAACCTCATGGCTTCAAGTATACACCAGACCCTCCATGTGCATTTGCAGCACTCATCCATCTGACCCACCCTTGTCTTACATTCAATATGGTGGGGTAAGAAACACACTGGACAGGGAGTCAGGAAACTTGTTCTCAGCCTCAGCCCTGCACCTACCTACTCAGGTCACTTAGCTGGATCTCAGATTTGTAAGCCTCTATTCTCCCATTATAATGGTAACTATGACTAGAAGGTCTGTTAAAGCTTTCTTGCAGCCTTCTCAAAAACTCCGAATTCTTTTTTTTTTATGAATTATAAAATTTTATTTATTTATTTATTTTTTTGAATCATAATTATCACCACCCATTACAGGTGCTCAAGTCTGAAACTTGGGAGCCACCTTTCAATTGTCCTTTCATCACTTCCCGAAACTCTGTGAGATTAACTCTCAAATATCTTTCAAATATATCCCCCTCGTTATCCCTACTGCCGCTGCCCTGGTCTAGGTTGGTATCCCCTGCCCCACATCCTCCTACAGTCCTCTCTGCACTCCACAAACAAACCGGATCATGCCCAGTGTCTTCACTGATGACTCACTGTTCATGGCCATCTCTCCTGCAGAGAGTCCTCCTGGCCTGTTGGGGGAGCATCCCCAAACTACATTGTGAATTCTTTCCCAGTGATGGGCAGGGTGAGAGGATGAGGGAAAATAAAGAGTCAAAGACACCAGAAGAAAGTTTTAAAAAGCTGGGCTTAGGGACTGACTTTCCATCCCCAAACGTGGGGACTAGGGAAACCTCTAACTCTGGGCTAGTTCCGTTTTTATTACATACATCCCTGTTTTAATCATCAGTCTATTGGGGAAGGCTAAACCCTTACACCATGGTTCTTGCTAGGCTTGCATTTTCTGCCCTAACTATTTCTTTACCTTAATTAGACTGATTGCCTCTTACTTTTATTACTCTAAGTTATTTATGATCTTAATCCCATCAGAGCATGGCACAGGAACACAGTCCAGGAGCAGGATGTCAAAGGAGACCCCAGTCAGACCACGCACACAAATCTCCAGAGTGGCCATTAAGCCCTGGGAAAACCTGTGGGCAGGTGAGCTGGTGTTGCTGCCAATACCGACAAAACAGAAGAAAGGAGGCATTTGCCTCCTTATTGCTCTGAGAAACCTTTTCTCTCCTAACCAGGTTTAGGTGCCCGGCTGGTCTCCAGCGTGTTCTCGCTTCTTTCCTACCTCCCCAAATGCACTCACGCCCCCTGAGAGGGCAGCCCTGGGGGAACCTGGTCTCTCAGTGCTCAGTGACCTCTGAGCCCAGCCCCGGGAGGAGGGGTGGAGCTCTGGCGAGACAGTTGGTTTGAAAACAGGCTGCGGCACTTTGCAACAGAATTGAGGCTTCGGGTGTTGCTGGTGTACTGCAGTCTGAACGCGGATGTGGTTGTCTTGATCCACTTCTCTCCTCTTTTCCCTTTTGCCCATTATCTGCAATCATTTTCTTAATTCAATTCCTAACTTACTTATAATAAACAATTAAAATTGGTTTTAACCTTAGGAAATCATTTTTAGCAATGCAAGCACATCAAGACATGACTCTTCCCTCAAGGACCCACAGTGGCCTTCTTGCTATGGGCCAGCTCTCCCTCTTGTACAGCCCTGGACACACCCCTCACAGCTCTTCTCTACTGCACCTATGTTGTATCCTAAGGGTCTATTAGGGTCTATTTACTTAGCCAGTTGCCCCCAAGGGATGGTAAAAAGTCCTTATATAACCCTGCCAGATGTTAAATTGATAAACTGAGGAAGTCTCATGAAATCTATTAACTCAAAAAAATGCACATACCATTTGCCCTAACAACTTCATTGCTAGGAATTCATCCACCGCACACATTCACAAACTTATGCCAAAATATACACAGGGATGCTCACTGTGGAGTTGCTTATACTATCCCTAACCTGGAAACAACAGAAATACTCATCGATAGGAAACGGGGTAAAAAAAAAAAACTTGAAAAATTTTATACAACTATTAAATCAACTGAGGAAAGAACTTTAAGAAATATGTTTAGCAAGATTCTACTTGAGTTAACACACACACACACTATATTGAATTGCTGATATGGATCCAATCTGTGTGTGTGAGGTATTAATGTAAGTAGAAAGGGCTTTGTTAATTCTTCTAGGTTACGTAAAACCTTAAGCAGTGGCTATCCTTTGAAAAGAATGGACCAGTAAGAGGCAGAGAGAGAATTTTACTTTCCTTCACATGCCTTTCTAAATTATTTGATATTTTAGAAATATAAACATGTACTTTGTTTTAAAAATAAAAAAAAAATCAAACAAAATACCTTTGAGATAACTAGCAGAATAAACAAGAATGTGCTGATGTATCATTACTTGCCTTCTGAATTTACGGACAATAGCTCCAATGATTCACTTATACACACACATTTATGAACACACAAACACAAGATTTGTATGTACAGATGAAAAATATATTTGAATACTCTGTCAAATACTCTGGTATAAAATAAATGCCTTTGATTAGAACACAACAGAGTCCTCATTTCTACGTGACCTCTCATGTTAGAGCCAATCTTTAACTCGAGATTACAGAATTTGAAAACTATTTTCAACAATGCTTGAAGGGTTCTCACTGCCACTGCTTCACTGCCCATGTTTGTCCTCAAAAAGAGGCATGACCTGTTTCACTGCTTGCAAATGAAACATCTTTTGGCCTGTGTTGGCTGTGCTGCCATTAATGTTAAACAGCAAACTTCTCTCTAGTCCTAAAGTATAATTCTTCCCCTCGTTTAAGCTTTGATGGCTTCTGTGGAAAAGGCAATATTCAAAAGGAGACATATGCAACCTTCTTTTCTAGGCTGAAACTTATTTGATTTATTTTATCCTTCAGGGGCATCGGGGGCTTACGCAATAAAACAAAAGCAATCTAGGGAAAGGGAAATACATCCTCATATATTGTTAAGTAGTATAAGTTATAGATTTTTCCCCTTTTACTGCATTATATTCAAATATAACTTCAAAGGCAATTAATTATTCTGCCTGTACTGAAATAAATCACCTATCCCTTGTGCTATAACTAAATCTCTAAATGTTACCATTTTATAACATTTAGAGAGGGGGCCTTTGTTTACATTGTTTTCCTGTATCTGCTCTAAACTATTTCTAACGTTAGGAATGTGAAATGTTTACACCCCCACCTTATTTTTTCACTTGCAAATATATTTCTAAAGCAAGTATTCTAATTGCCATTTACGGGAAGTCAGAATAGTTTGGTATTTTGCAAGTCAATTCAGGAGAAAAAGAAAGCCAGGTTAAGTCCAATTTAGGCAAGGGGAAGCTCAGCAGGCCTAAACTCACAGACAGAGCCAACCACTCACCTCTCCCGGTCCTGCATTATAATGTTAACAGCAGCAACAACAGGACCCAGGCAGAGAAAAGGAAGATTACCTGTCCCAACAGAAACTAGAACAGTGGTTCTCTATTTAAAGACCCACCTGGAGGGACACATACTAGGTTTAAAAGTACCTTATTAGGTCACTCCCGGTCACGTGCACTTTTCTCCCCATCCCAGACTGGAAACATGGAAAAAAGCTCTCTTAATAAGAAACGCTACCCTGAAACAGAAACACATCAAACTGCACAGCAATGCAAAAGCAGTGATGGTGCCTAGAATGACGGATCTTATCCTGCTAAGGTGATTTCTGGCCAAGGAAGGATGTGGCGGGTGGGAGGAGGGTATGTGAGGTGGGGTGGGCCTGGAAAAGGGAGGTTCATAAGAAACAAAGCCTGAAGTTGAAAGTTGGGACAATATAAAAGGGGATCACAAGAGGTACTATAAGAGCAGCCCCAGTTACAGCGAGAGAAAGTGAATGGAGTGAAGCTACCTGATTGCCAGCAGGAAGGCAGAGATTGCCAGGTCACAGTCTCTTGCAATGAAATCCAGTTTTCAGAAGCTCAAAGAGTTGCTGCCTTTACTTGGTAATTACCCATCCAACAAAAAGTGCTTGGAAGGCATCACTGAGCCCCATGGAATGCCTCTGAACTAGATTAAACTACTACACTAGTAATTAAACTAACTTTATATGGGAGCGCTCTCTTGCTCAAACTTGAGCAATCCTGCTCATTTCAGGAAAGCAATTTTAGCACAAAAGTAGAAACAAGAAACTTCTGAGCCTCAATTTCAGCTCAGATACCATGGTTGGCAGCCTCTATTCATCTAACTACAAAATCAGGATACCATCTACTTCCAGGGAGTGTTAAAAGGGATTAAGATTATGAAATAATGCAAAGATGAAAAGCAGTAAGTCTCAATCTTGTATCATTTGCAGGTAGTTTAACAGTCTGTTTCTGTATCAGCAAACAAGTTTTTACCATCTCATCCAGCTAGACAGTTCGATAACAGCCATTGCCATAGTACCTAAGTGCTTTCTACCAGACGACCCGTTGAAAGACTGCTTGGCATCCTGTCAAAATGACATGCTGCTACATTGTATTATAGATGCAAGAGCCTAAAAATTTAGAAAAGATGACGGTTTTTCTTCCAATTGATCAATGCTATGCCTCATGACAATACTGTTTATTCTTTTACAGCTGTGCAATAAACTGGTAAGCAAACATTGTGTTCTGCTGCACAATCATAGATAGAGTGTTTTAAGAGTTATTTTAAAAAGTCAGTATGTTTATTCCTAAACACCCGATGCCCAAAAACTACATATAAGGCAAGTTTTCTCCACAAAATGAATCCGAGGAAAGAGGGCTTCCCACTATATTTGATTCGGACAAAGTCTCAGATCATGGGGTACTCTTCCAATCACTTGACCTTGAAAAGTACAGAGTACCATTTTGGGGAATGCAGATTCACCAGGAACAACATCAATTATTACTAATTGTGGATGTTTACCAACCTTACCTGCATAACTCAGGTTAAAAAGAAAAGAGTCAAAAAGTATTCCTGGAGGGTGAGACCTCACAAATGCTATGTTGAATGTCAAAACAAGTCATTTAAAGTTCACTCTAGGGTGGTCCCTACGGCTCAAGGAGTAGGGCGCCATTCTGGAAGTTGCAGGTTCAAATTCAGCCCCCACCAAAAACGGCAAAAAAATAAAAAAAAAGTTCACTCTAAAAAGCAATAGGGTAAGTTGCTATATTGTGGGGACCAGTTATATCCATTCATGATGAATTGGGAAAAGGAAAAAAGAAATCAACCGTCTTAATGTCATGTATCTATGGGATAAAATTTCCAGAAACGATACTGTACATACAGATCAGAGTGTTCCAACTTGCAAAATGGGAATAAAAATGAAGACAATGTACTCTGCCAAAGCACATGAACAGATGATTCAAAAGTAGATTAAATGGTCATCATGAGGCTGATTCAAATGCATATAAGTAATTTGAATGAAATATTTTTAAATGTGTATATAGAAAGAAAACACTAATTTTATATACTGTGATTGTATATACCTCTGTGCAAATAAAAGGAACAATTTAAGTAGACATTTGACTTCTCCCTATATCACTAAAAGTTTACTTATTCAAGGTGGTATAAAAAATTTTTTTAAATATCTTCTCACAGAAAAACGGTGAGCATCCCATGTTTGATGTGGCCTTATGGCTGGGTTAGTGTACTCCATTATACTTTTGGTGAAAGAATATGAATAACAAATTTCAAGAATCCTCTAAAGTTAGGTTTTGAAATCATTCTGAAAAACCATTTTCTAAATGAAAAATAGTTAGGATTTATAACAATTAAAACAAGGCATACATCTATATATAAAACATGGTTAGGACCCGAAAATAAATTCCTGACCTAATACAGCCTTCTCCACCCATACAATGAACTCAGCGTGTCTCCTGACAGATGGAACCCCATGACCCTTGCATCTGTCCTTCATGAAAGTTAGCACTGAGAATTAGGTTTCTGCATGAATAACAAATCTGAAACTCCAGCCAGTGCTGCTGCCAACAGCTGTGATGAATAGCTCTAGAGAGCTATAGAGAGAGCCATTCACATCATAGTCATTCTGGGTTTGTATAGTTATAGAGTCAGTTTTTAAAAAATTATTACTAAAAACTGTATACAACAGTTGTATATACTTTTAGGATGCAAGTGATGTTTTGGTATAGGCATACAATATGAATTAATCAAATCAGGTTACTTGGGGTATCCATGACCTTAGGCATTCATCATTTCTTTGTGTTAGGAACATTCCAATTCCACTCTTTTAGTTTTTTAAAAGTATACCCTATCTTGTGGATTATAGTCACTTTGTTGTGCTACCAAATATTCTTCATTCTAAGTAACTAACTATAATTTTGTACCCATTAACCATCCCCATCTTATCCCTCCATCCAAACTACCCTTCCTAGCCTCTGGTAACCATCATTCTACGCTGTGTCTCCACGAGATCGATTATTTTCAATATTTTGGCCCCACGTAAGGGTGAGAACAGTGTGAGATTTGTCTTTCTGTGCTTGGATTATTTCACTTAACATAATGTCCTCCAGTTCCACTGATGTTGTTGCAAATAGCAGGATTTCACTCTTTTTTATGTCTATATAATATTCTATTGTATGTAAGTACCACATTTTTTTTTTTAAATCCATTCATCCACTGATGACCGCTTTGACTGATTCCAAATTTTGGCTATGGTGAATAGCCAAATAGCCTTTGGGAGCGCAGGGATCTTTTCCACTCCACATACTGAATTCCCTTCTTTTGAATATATACCATATAACTAGCAGTGGGATTGCTGGATCAAGTAGTTCTATTTTTAGTTTTCTCTGTTCTCCATATAGTTACCCTAAAGAACAGGATTTTTTGACAGACAGTAGAAAGGGGGCACCTCCTTCTACTTGGTATAAAGATGCCCTATAAGCTCCAGCAGAAAGTCTTTCTCCAGATGTAGAAATGGAAAAAAATTATTTCATACTGATCAATAGTTCCTACTTTAGGTAATGAGAAAATAATCAAATAAATGACTAAAAGAAAAGTTACCTTGTAGATCCCAAAGAATCCCAGGTCCCGCACAACAGACAGTGCACTGACTCGGGGACCAGTGGTGATTTCTCCAGCCACTTGCAAACGGATCTTGACGATTTCTAGAGGATTTGTAAAAATCACCTGGGAGCCTCCTGCCTAAAGAGAAAAAAGAAAAGCTTTACGATCAAAGCAGGGAAATGGTACGGTGGGTCAGGAAGGAGGAACGATTATTCTCAAGGAGGCTCAGGACATTTTCTGCCTTCCAAAGACTATAGTTTTAGGCCTTGGCCCATCAATTTAAAGGGTGAGAGGTTATGAGTGTGAATCAAAACACAGTTACTGCCTAGGAAGCCATGGGTAGAGGCCTTACCTCCTTCCTTAAGAGTGTGGTTGAAAGAGGGCAAAGACTAAGCAGAGATTTCTGCTGGCTCCCCAGAGTCCTTGAACTACAATGACTGATATTCCTCAAAGTGCAAACAACTGCCACACAGGACTTGAAGCCAAAATGAAAAGCAGCTAGGGATCCAAGTAAAGAGACACAGAGCTGCCTCTCATAGCAAGAAGGGGGAACAAGGAGGACAAAGGTTCTATAATGATGGATTCCGGCCATGATTTAAAAATTGCTGGAGAACATGTAAACTCAGATCAAAGTTATTTTCTTCTTTGCTTAAAAAATCAGGCTGATCATCAAATATCATTTTGTGGAGTTACATATTCTTATAATTTTATATACACAGGGTGTCCATAAAGTTTGCGTGTTAACTTCCTATGTTAAACTATTTTAAATTGCACTCAAACTTTATGTCCACTCTGTATATTACCTGTGCATAGAATTGCTCTTTCCGTATAAGAGAAAAGATATGTCAAAGCAGCCCAAATACACATTAAATCAATCATGGCCCAAACTTTGAACACTGTGTGTTATTTCATTCCAGCAATGGCTGGGGGCCATATCTCTGAGATCATCAGCGAAATCTTTAAAGTGCACTATCAGGGAAATTTTAAGCTAGTTATTTCGAAGCAAAGCTTATATTTATTATAAGCAATTACATTTCTCTTGCTGTACCTCAACTTGTTATTCCTTGTCACAAATGTACTAAACTTTTTATATCATCTGAACTATATTAATTAGAGGTGCTACGTGATGGTCTTTGAAGTATTACTTATAATAGCTGAAAATAAAAATTAAAAATATAAATATCCAAGGGAGTAAATGAATTTGGGTATGTCCATGCATTGAGATATTATGCAGCCAATAAAAGTACTATCAAAAATGTACAATATATACTGTTAAGTAAAAACTCAAGTATGTTTAAAATGCTTGCATATCCCCCACCATTCCTTACCATCATGTGGAAAAAGTATGTAACAGTGGTGCTTTTGAGGTGACAGGATTATAAAGAATTTATTTTTTAGCTACATTTTTAATATTTCCCTATACATACATGTGTTACTTCTATAAAAAATAAATACTTGAGCCAGGTGTGTTGGCTCATGCCTGTAATCCTAGCACTCTGGGAGGCCAACACAGGCAAGGGGTACTGCTTGAGCTTAGGAGTTCAAGACCAGCCTGAACACAGTGAGACCCCATCTCTACTAAAAATAAAAAAAGTTAGCTGGGGGTGGTAACTCACACCTATAGTGCCAGCTACTTGGGAGGCTGAGGCAGGAGGATTGCTTAAACCCAAGGATTTGAGGGTATTGTGAGTTAGGATGCCATGGCACCCTATCCAGAGCGACAGAGTGAGACTCTGTCTCAAAAAACATACATACTTACACACAATTTCTCTAATACACATAACAATGTTCCTGAAATGAATTAAAGAAAAATGTTCAGTTACTAATTCTTTAAATCAGATTGTTTTTCTAAGAAAAGGCCTTAGACAGTAGGAAGCCGAGGGCAGGATGACACCTCCAGGGCTGGTGTGTCTTTCTGCTCCCTGCTCTACCGCTCAGAACAGCTACGCCTTGTGAGTCCACCGCCATGGCCTGCGATGTGCAGGAAGAACCGCCTCTCGTGTGCTGGGAGTTTACAGCTGCGTGGCCTGGGTCACACAGAGGGAGCTGTCTACGGCTGACAGAATGATGAGGCGAATCAGCTCTAGCCTAGTAACCACGTAAAGATTCTCACTGGACTTCTGGACCAGAGCGGTCTTCATATGAAGATGACACAAAGAGATTTTCAAAAATGAATACAAGTTGAAGATGTAAAGACTGTTTTATGAGAGGCAGAACTGCTGAAAAAGATGCACTGGATTGGAATTAGGCTGAGGGCTGAGTTTTCAAAGCTCAAAAAGGGGTCAGACCAGCTCTACCCGGGGTAAAACGGGACGTAATCAGAGAACACCAATCCTCTTGAAGAATGAGGAGGCAGGCGGTGGCCGCTCACTGAAGCAGGGCCGGCGGCAGCAGGCGAGGAGGCCGCTGAACATCCTCTGCGAGACGGAACAGCCTGTCTGCTGTTTGCCAAACCATCTCGCTGACTGTGCAGATCATAGACAGAGAATGGGCAGCAGGCACGGGGCTCCAGACAGAGCTGTTGCCCCAGACGAATTGGCTTCTTCCTTCTCATTACTGTCACTGGTCATAATGAAAGGAAGTGAATGACCTCGGGACCCCACTCCAGAGAGACAAATGAGTAAGAATTTCTGCATCTGCCCTTGTTAAAAATCCTCCTGTGAGATTACTACATGCAGTGAGGGTAAGAATCCCTGCACTATACCAGCTCTAGAATGCCTGTCAATCCTGAGAGTCAGTTTGATAGGCTTCCTTAAACCCATAATGTTTAACACCAGTCTTCTGCATTATTTCAGAGAGTAACTTTGTTTTGAGACAGAGTCCTGTTCTGTCACCTGGGTTAGACTGAGTACTGTCTTCATAGTTCACTGTACCCTCAAACTGGGCTCACTATGCCCAGCTAATTTTTCTATTTTTAGTAGAGACTGGGTATCAGTCACTCTTGCTATCAAACTCCTGAGCTCCAAAGATTCTCCTGCCTCTGCCTCCCAGAGTGCTAGGCCTGAGCCACTGTGCCCAGCCCAGAAAGTAACTCTTACATATTTTGTATCTGATTTCACAACACAATTTTTTCTACATATCCAAGTGGTGCCATTATTAAAGGGTACAATTCTTAGGTACAGAATTTTGCTTTATTATCTCTTATCTTTACTAATACTGTAAAAGTTATCATTAAATACAATAAAAACTCCTTAATTCTTGACTCCAAGCCAATCTACAGATATCAATTCTTCTTAAATAGCAAAGTGGATTCTCGTCCCTAAGGATGATGCGAGAATCGAACCCACTTCAGAACTGAAGGGGACAGATGCATTGGAAACAAAGAGTGGAGTGGCATAGAGAAACCAAGAAAAGAGAACTGCCGAGAAAGATTCTCAGGGTTGGAGTCGGAATTCTGGTGAACTTAGAATTTGCAGACTCAAAGTGGCACATTATGAAGGTGATGAAGATGAAACGGGCCCTTCGGAGTCAAGCTGGAAGGAAATGAGAGACTCCAAGGCACCAAGAGAGGGTGCTTATCATCTGACGGCAGCGCTGTCTGGGCACCACCCCGAGCTGAGTCCTGGGCGGCACACTGCCTGCACAAAGGCCCCTGGGTTTGCTTCCCACCCCCGCTCTGTTATCCATTCACAGCACCTTGCCCATGTTTTCCTCTGCAGAGATCAAAGACAGACGGATCCACAGACAATGGACAGGAACACCTATTGTGCCCAATGACTTTGTGTCCCTCATCACTTGAGAGCTCTGGCTGTGTCAAGATACTGGTTTTCTTGTGTGTGTGATTTGGTTGCAAACCATTTCCATCTGACTCTTTGGAGTCTGTGGCAAGTAGGATACAGGAAGATTTCCCAAACTGAACTGGCCTGGGCGGCAGGTTCTATTTACAGTGGGAACACTAACATCTCCACACATTTCCTGGGACAGTCTTTGTTCTGAAATCTTAGTTACTATCTAGTATTTGGATTCATCTAAAAGAGAAATGCACACAACTATTACAGACTCACTTCTGCTACTTGATCTTTCATTTACATATTTATTCGGCAAATATTTACAAGCAACCATATTCTGAGTTTGGCGTAGGAACTACAAGTATACCAATGAGTCAGGATGTATTCCTGTTCTCCAGGAGCTTGATGTAAGGGTAGGGGTAAAAATATTCGTCAGGTATCCATTATGGGCGCTTGGGGACTGTTTTGCACATATTATATATCTTTAGTCCACTCAGGAGATGCTCTTTCTAGCTTTTACATACAAAGATTAAAGCAACTTTATGGGCTAAACTGTGTTCCCAAGTACGTGACTACATTTGGAGATAGAGCCTTTAAAAGGGGATTTAAGGTAAGATTAGATTTGAGGGAGGCATTAAGCCAATCTAACTAGCATTCTTACAAGAAGAGAAAATTACGACACAGACATGTTGGGACACAGGAAGGAAACCATCTAAGGACACAAGGAAAAGGTGGCCAACTGCAGCCAAGCAAAGAGACCTCAGAAAAACCAGTCCTGGCAACACCTTGATCTTGGACTTCTGGCCTCCTAAAATGTGAAGAAAAAAAAAACAACAAAACAACTCTGTTGATTAAGCCACCAGTCTGTGGTGTTTCGATGGCCCTAGAATACAAATACAGTGATTTATGCAGGGCTACATAGCCAGAAAGCAGACGAAAACTTTTTCCACGGAGTTTAATAATGGTATGCCTCACGATGACAAAAAATGGCATGCAAGAAAAAATAACACATGAAAAGAGCTAAGGTCAAGACAGATGGATGTGGCAGCTCAAAGGAGGGTGAGATTTCTCCTGGCTGTGACGTGCTGGGAGGTGGTGAGACGTGAAACATAAGATGGGGACTGGGGAGGGGAGTGTGATTAGGACCTCAGTAGTCCAGTCAGAGAATGACACCCAGGCGCAGTGACAAGGGCGGGCCGCCTTACATGAGTGATAAACCCGGCACGACTCTGTCAAGTGGAATTTTACCAGGGATGGTAATTACGTGTTTACTGAGTGCTTACTATGTACCAGCGATTATACCAAGAGTTTTATGAAAACATATTTTTTTTGTTCTTCATAACATCGTAAGCTAAGTAATAACATTATCCTTATGAACAGACTGAGGCCAAAGAAAGCAGTTTATTTAACTGGCCTGGATTCACACAGCCAGGAAGGTGGAGCTTGGATTTAAAGCTAGACTTGCTGGACACCAGGGCCTAAGCACGCGCTCACGCTTCCCATCACGGCAGCGTGAAGGAACCTTCTTCCCTTTTCAGTGGCATAGGAAGGGCAAGAAAGAAGAGGGTTGGAACAAGACCGCGGGGGCCAAATCACGGAAGGTTCAGGACACTCGCGAAAAATGGGGCTGCATTCTGGAGGTGGTGTGTGCCAGCGCATAGCAGAGAGAGCTGGTAAGCATAGTTATCATCTATGTAGTGCTATTATCTATGTCCTAGGGAGACACCAAGCAGCAGAGGGGAGGGAGAGCTTTCGGGCAAGGATAGTAACTCGGGTGTTAGCAGAGTAGGTGAGAGATCTAAGGCCAGCATTAGAGTGACACTGTACAGAGGCGGGGGTTGGACATAAACTGGGGCATGGGGAGCAGTGGGTAAGCGCACACAAAGGCCCCTGGGTTTTGCATGTGTGTAAGAGGAACAAAGGGTTATGACGAGGAATGACACACTGACAAGGCAGGGGAAGGGCGAGCTGGGAGTTAAGGATGAAAACGTAGATGAGGGCGTCTGTCCACACATATCACCAAAGGCAGGAGCCTGTATGAACTGCGAAGGGGAGGAAGAAAAACCAAGAGTGATGAGAGACTTAAGAAGTGACGAGAAACCTCTATTGTACACCAGGAATACAGCAATCAAGGCACGGAAGTCAAGAAAGGGGCTCCCAGCAGGGAGAAGGTGATGGGGCCCACAATGTCTACTGACATGGGGAGACAAGTCCAGCTCATGTGATGAGGGATTGGAAAGAGGGTGCCGGGCAATTATGTAACTGGCCCTGCACTGAACAAAATTTCAGTGACCCCTAAATAATCTTCTCCCTTAATTGACCTTTTCAGTTGTTTCCCAGATATGGCGGATTTTCCACAAGATAAAGGAGCTGAGATTCTGAAGGCCCCTGGACTGACATACTGAGCCCAAGATTCACTATCCCCCACAACCTGCCCCCAATGCACAAGTACAGCACAACTTGCCCTAAGGCATGTGGCCCTCCCTTAAAAAAAACCCCAGGGATGGACCGGAGGCAGTCCTTTACATTAAAAATTCCCTTCTTCCTTGGCAATCTTCTTGGTCTCCATCAAGAAGATTGCCAAGGAAGTAACTGATTCTAGATCGAAGCCCCTTTGAGGCTCTGACAACAATTAGACCTTGTATGGTGTACATTTTCAGAGGTAGGGAAAATGAGAAAATGATAGTAGTTTGTGCCAGCAATCAGGGCATACTGAAAATTTAGGGCAATTAAGGAGAAGAGATCTAGGGGGAAGAGAGAGCGAAAAAATACAGCAGAGCTAAGTATAACTAAGCCATGCCTCAGCACAACAGCACAAGTCTGAGCAGAGGAGGAGTGTGTGGAGGGCAGAGTGTGCAAAGCCTCTGGATTGGCGTTAGCGACACATACTGTTGCGATATGTGTTACTGAGCAGAAGCTGACAAATGATGGTTGTCTTCACTATTTATGCTCTGAAAGACAACAAATTAAATGCAACAGGATTTGGGACAAGGAGACATGACTAAATTGTGATGCATAAACCAAAATGATAAGAAAAGACTCCCTTAGGATCAATAGAAAAATAATAATCTGGCTCTCTCTATGAGTCAGGGTGAAGTCGGTCTGACCGGCAGCATGTCTGAAAAGATGGAGCAGCTGATCATACATCAGGGGTATGGGCAGGGGCTCATACATTCTGTTCCTCAACTCCAAACAGACAGACATGGCAGCAGGGCTGCACAGCCACGCATGGCCCCCAGGGACAAGAGCACAGGCAGTGTCACAGTCAGACTGGGATCTCTCTTAAGAACCTACTGTGCGCGCACACCTCCGAAGATGAGGAATGGTTATGCTCAGTGCCGGGTGGATTCTTACCCAGGCTATTACCAGGAAACCAAGAAGAACGTGATTAAAATGAAGAAAAGTACAGATGCTTTTAAGGGACATAAAGGATCTGAAAATTAGAGAAATAAATAATGTTGCTAGACAAGGAGATATGTTATAAAAACATAAATTTGCCTGCAAATTAATTAAAAATGCAAACATTGTAAAAATGTCAGTTTTCCCATTAACAGTCAAATATTTTTAAAGTATCAATTTTTACCATAATTTAAAATCCAAAGCAATCCCCTTAAAGAAAATCCCAACTGGGTTTCCTGAAGATATTTGAAGGCAGTCAAGAATACTGTGAAGAGTCATGAGGAAAATCTTGTGTCAGCACACATTCCCAAACATTTATACAGTGTCTCAGATTTCTAAAGTTCAAGATTAGATAAATTAAGAGCTCCATATCCAAAGGGTCACTAAGTACCTTAACAGTATGCAAGAAATGCTGCCAGCAGAATGGACGCCTTCTATCTGCAGCAGGAGTCCCCCTTTGCCCAACTCACATATCTGGCAATATCCTTACGAGTCACGGTGATTGCCTGTCTTTTCCTCTCAAAGAGGATGGCTAGGGGATCAGTTTCGATGTGTTTCAGTATCAACCCCATAAGCTGCAAAGGAGTCCGATTCATCAGTTTTTCTGGGACAGTCTCCAGCTTCTACCAATGCTTGCTTCCCACAGTTCTCATCTTTTTCCTCCTTATTTAGGAGGAAATACATAGAGTATTTAGTTTAGAGTACATAGTTAGGGGCGGCTCCTGTGGCTCAGCGAGTAGGGCGCCGGCCCCATATACCGAAGGTGGCGGGTTCAAGCCCGGCCTCGGCCGAACTGCAAAACAAAAAAAATAGCCGGGCGCTGTGGCAGGCGCCTGTAGTCCCAGCTACTCG